>JAMKCH010046469.1:0-43900 GCA_023653785.1 Ophioderma brevispina
AAATATGCTAATTACTGTATCTCTGAACCGTACATCGGATAGGCAAAATTCCTTCCTTGCATGAAAGAATACCTATGCATGCATCTTTTGGGTGACTCATAATTGGGTCAAAAGTGCATATGTGCCGTTAAAGGGGCATTTTTTGATACAATTGATCTAATAAATTGCATAAGTTGCGTATCACTGGACATGGTACATTGGATATGCAAATCCTTCATACGAGGACTTCTATGCCGTACATCTTGGTATGAATCACAATTGCGGTCAAAGTGCAGTGGACCATTAAAGGGGCATTGTTTGACGCAATTGATCTAATTAAATAGCATAATGGCTGTATCCCTAAATGGTTACCATGTGATTATGCAAAAATCCTTAGCTACATGAGACTCTAGTATGGTAAACATCTTTTGTGGATAATATTGTGGTCAAAATGCCTGTGGGCCACTTAAAGGTGGCATTCTTGAATTATTTAAAATTGAACTAATGCAATGCTTGGTCCATTTCAACCAAATTTCTAGGTTGCAATGGTCAGTGTGAAAATACTACACCTTCAAAAAGAATTTGATTCAGGAGTTTGTTACCTTACAATAAATTAGGTCAGCATGTGGTTTTTGGCAGTATATGGGCTAGTGTGTGTGATTGGTGGTGTACAAAAACGGTGTTAAAAACAAGCCTTGTCAAAAGGGGGGGGGGGAGTACACCACAACAAGGTATTATTAACATCAATATATATTACTAGATCAGGGCTCATGTTTTCATTGAAATGGGTTTCTACTTCTAGCAGTCTTTTGGGGTGCCAGCCTTTTACATCTTGGAAATGTGAAAATACGCAAAATTGTGCATTTTCGCACTTTCTGGACCCCCTAGGCGACTCAAATTTAAAGTGATGCACATGATTTTGGCAAAAATAGTAGTTGCCAAAATTGAATAAATTTTAATATTTTTACTAAATTTAGTGAATTTAAGGGATTTTGCATGACTTTCATGATTAATATATCTACATGGAAAATGTTGTGGCCCTGGGGGTGGTTGTCAAATGGAAGGCAGGAAAAAGTATATACTATAAATGCAAACCACGGGGTGCTACTCCTAACCACTCTTGGATGATTATGTGGGACATTTCAAGCTTAAATCTCCCAAACGGAAGATGTTGATGTGACCTCTTGGTGCTATCAAATGAAAGAGTGAGAAGATAGAATACTAATAAATGCAAACCCGGGGGGGGTGCTACTCCTAAAATCTCTTACTTGTGCTCATGCGGGGGTCTTTTCAATTAATATCTCCCATGGACAAAGTGGACCCCTAGGGTTGGGTAAATAAATAGTGGGATGTAAAAATAGTTTAAGCAATTGGAGTTATTGGTGCACAACTTTTTTGGGGACACCCGGACTCGCACGTTGCACTTCTGGGTGTGGTGCTTTTGTCTTACAATTAAGCGCGGAAGAGGCGAGAGACTTGTGCGTGCGAAGAACCCCGTGTATAAGTTTCTTGTTTTGCCAACATAGGAGTCCACATTCAAAAAGTTATGGTTCAAAAATGTAAACTTGGCAAATAGAAATTGTAAATGTATTTATGTTTTTCACGCTGCGATATTTAATATTATCCACAAATTATTATAAAATATCATATATTTTGACTGAAAAAAAGTCTAACAAGGAGAGATAGCACTGCAATCAGAAAAGAAGAAAGGTCAGTGTTGTGTTGGTGATACAGATGAATCATGGATATATGCTGTCAGGAAGATTCTTGTCATCCCAAACACTTAAAATAGCGTCTTAAACATCTTTGCTAGGTAGTTGGCAAAAAGTAGTTGTTTGTCCTTTTTGACCAATGACCTCCATAAATCAAGGTCCCATAGGTTATAGTGGCAATATTCTTGCTTATCCGATAGGTCCCAATTAGTATGGTTTAAATTGTTTTCATGCCCATCTTGAAAAAAAAATTGGAAATGCATGATTTAGCGTATAAATAAAAGATAAGTATGTACAAGTACCATGTAGGAAACAAAAACACCAAAGAGTTGAAAAAAATGAAGTAGTATTTGAGGAAACTTGTCAGACCGTCTCCGCAAATAGATACGATGGTTGCTTAGCACTATGCAACGTTTTGCGTTAACACCCAGTAATCAGGAATATAACAAAGATCAATAATGTTTGTTTGACCCTGTCAAACTGTTAAGATCATGGTGCCTAAGGTTACGCTTAACCAATTGGGAATCTCACATGAAAGGTTTTTGATCTCAAGTAGGAATTTGATACGCACATATAGAACTGAATCGGATAAAAGTACCCGCCCTCCGTCTTAATACATGGATTTCAAGCCAACCACTTGCAGGTTATGTTGACACATCCATGCCAGGAACAAAAAATACAAAAATATGAATTTGATTTTTTTATTCAGCAATCGCTGCTTATCACTTTGTTTTACGATATTCTTCGTGCCAAACGACATATCACCCAAGCGATGTTTGGTGAGGTGAAGTGTAATTTGGAGATATCAGCAATTGAGTCATTATAAACAGTGGTATTTTTTTAAAGTTTTAGTGTATTTTAGAAATACTATTTTTTTCTACTTATATATCAATTAGAAAATAAGCGCTGGAAAGTTTCACATGAAGAGCTTATTTAATCTGTGTATTCCATCGGATATAAAAATTGAGAATTTTACAAGACTTCCTTGAACTCGTAAAATACATCTTTTAGTTACCTAGCCGTGTGTAGGTCCGTATTGTGCGATTTCTTCTTCTTCTTCTCTTTTTTTGGTTGTACCACTTTTCACCCCTTTCAAAATGTTACTAGTGCCAAACCCTTATGTCGATTTTAACCAGATTCGCTCAATGACGCGACCAACTGCATATGTGGTGTAATCAGATTTGGGGTGGTCACATTGTCACGTAACCGGGGAAGTAGCGCCATTTGTAAAATCTTTAAAAGCCCTACTTGTCCTACAGACAACAAGCTATAGATTTCAAATTTGTTTCACAGGAAATCCTTATAACCACCCTTCATATAGGGTTGTACACAGATAAACGATCAGAGTTCACTAACACTTCAAAAATGGCCATGGCCATGAGCTAATAATATGCAAAAATTCTATATCTCAACAATAATGATAAGACCTTGGATAGGTCATGTCTGTGCAAAAGTTGCGAATAGTGTTTGAGACGAATCATATGACAGAAAATTGGCTCCAAGGGTCATCTGTAGGATATGCAAATGAGCTAATATATGCAAAAAACGCGATAAACTCATCAACCAAAGTAGATATTTTTGTCAAATTTGTTCACAAGAAACCACTGGAAAAAAGCTCTTATTACTTAGGGACACAATATGGGGTCAAAGGTCAAAATGGGGTGGTTGGTTAATCTAGGGGTCAAATATAAAGAAGCTTAATTGACTATTCTAGCTATGCCATCTTGTAGGCTTCAATGTGAAAGTGAAAAAGAAGTCCACAGTGACCACAGCTCTGTAAGCCATCGTTAAGGGTCAAAGTCAAACTGAAACTGGGGCATAGTATCATGGAGTCGTCTAGTTCATGGTCTATGGTCAGTGCAATAGGGTGTACACAAAAATATTGATCAGTGATCAGCAAGTGGTCATTTAAGCCAGTGTCCATTTAACGACATTTAAACAGATGTTACTCCTAGTGAGCAGGTGATCATTTTATCCACCACGGCAGGTTCGTGGCTCTTCGACCACAATTTGCCTCTAGGCCTTACTTGAGATTCATATCTCATCCATTGCCGAGATATTAAAAATTAAGTTTTCATTAAATTTTCGTCAATTTCCGGAATAATTTTAATACAAAACGGCTCGAAAAATCGGGGAAGAGAAAAGGATATGGATTTTTTTTTATTTATTATGCTCAGTATACACTTTTTCTTTCATTCAAATAAAAAAAATGGCAGTGAACTTTGTGAATTTAATGAAATGTAAGCAGAGATTGAAAAATGTGTCAATCTTGGAAACCCCCAAAATTGAGTGTAAAAATGAATCATTTTAGTAAAAATCCAAAGTTATTAATTAAAAAAGGGAAATAATATTTTGGATAAGTTTTTTTATTTTTAAGTTCTTGCTTACCTTTTTAGAGTGGGATTACTTAACACGGAGAAGACCATGTGATTCCAATGGGGTTGTTGTTCTAAAAGTGGGTCAATCTCTTTCAATCTGTTTGTCTCAAAATGTGTTAAGTCCATCTAATTTTGAAAAGAAAAACAAAGAGGGGCAATAAAGGAAAATAATGGAGTTTCAGAATTCTCAAGCCAAACATGTTGTTTTAGTTCACATTGCCATTACCTTAAACCATATGCAATGTCAACCAAATTAAGTCAACACTGTCCATTAAAAAAAATCTGTTTGTTCTCAAAAGTCACTAGTGGGGACATTAACCACGGGTTGGAAATAAGGTTTGTTCAATTGTGGAAAAAGGAGACCTTAAGGCTTCTTACTTTTTTCAGATATAAGTTCTTAAAATGGAAAAGGTCATCTGAGGGTGATGTTCCATACTTACTGCCATCTTGTCAGGGGGGGATGACGCAATTTTACTTTGCGGTATTTTTATCTGGACAGGGCGGTGGCGGCCAAAAGTCCTCATTATTTATGAACTCACCAAAAATGTCAAAAAAAATTACAGCAATACAGAGTGCCAAAACCACAAACCAATTTGGGTGCTTTGATGTTGGGTGGCCACGGGTGTTCCCCATGACTCACATACGACATCGTCCGCGTTCCAATGGAGTTGATTCATCAACCCCAACAGTTTTGGAATAATAAAAATTATTCCTTGACAAACATATAAACCAATACAGAATTTTTTGTCAGATTTCACTTTACATGGTCTAAACCAATGGCCACGTCTGAAATTGGGATTTTCTGGCCGCCCTCCCCTGATCGAGACAATATTTCCCCGCGGTATTACCCCCAAAGTGCTAACTGCAAGATTTGATTGCATACATACCATTAACTTAGGGACACAAGTGTGATCATCAATTTGGTTATAGGTTGAATCATGACTCCTGAGATGGGTTCAGTGACATGTTACTAATTATTAGCCATCCCCAGGCACAAGTTATATTTAGTACCCTACTTCAAAATACATGTTTGGGTAACTTCCATAATTTTACTAGTATTGACAATATGCAAGAGTTTCCGTGTAGAAAATAATTTCTTCTTGATCTAATGCCAGCATGGAACCCCCATATGTAGCCAAGTTATTGTTATGTGCTGATAAAATGAGGTTTCTTGTTAATTGTTGACAAGTGTATGGCATGTGGTAAGATGTTTATTGTGTCACAGCCACAAGATCAATTTCCTCTTCCTAGTATTAGTGTAAAGGTCATTGAACTTTAGACTACAGGCAAGCTTAGTACGACTAGTCAGCCAGATACTAGTACTGGCTGTACCTCCCGAATATCCCTTCTCAATAATGACCAGGAAGGCTTCACAAGCGAGCGCGTCAGCAGCTCAGTTGATAATTTTACATGAATAAGCGGCCTAGATCTTAGGGCACCAGATAACTGCTCACATTGGGTGTGCAGTGTTGTATCACCATCAAACACCTACAGCACTGCAGTTGAAATAAATGGACCAGAATTTTGAGTGGGCCACTGACCTTTAAGGTGGATTGAGCAAGTACCGCCAACTGTATGCAGGATATCCGTTTATAGGTCCATGGCCTGATCGCATATCCTCTTCCCCAGGAGCCCCAAATTTTACACGGAAGTGGTCCAAATTTTGGTATCAGAAGAAAGCTACTATTTTTCTCATTTCTCTGTGAAATCTTAGTGCTAAAGAATTTTAGTTGGAAGTTATTGAATTTTGGTCAACCAATTTAATTTTTACACAGAACTCTATGGATTCAAAATCAAAACGTTTTTATCGCTCACAGACATCAAAACGGAGTAAAAATTTGGCGCGAAAATTTAGCAGATGGAGTTTTGAGGTGAAGACATTCTATCAAGATGAAAACTTCATCTCTTAATCGGGCCATCCCCCTTAAGAATACAAGACAATAGCTTGAACATTTTTATGATTAGTGATTTCCTTAATTTTTTTGAGTGGGATAATCCTTTTATTCCCATTGTTCTTAAGAGCAATTTTGAGCAGAAAGGAACTTTTTATTCTAGACCGGTACTGTATAAATGTCAATACCTTGGGGGGGGGGTCCCATTTTGGGGAAATGGGCACACAGCAAGCATTGGCATTATTAACCTATATCATTTGTGTGGGTTTGAATGTTTAATGGAAATGGTTCAGCAGACTGAGAACTTCTAACTATAAAATTAGATTTGCTCTGGAATGCCTAAACTCACCTTCAATTATAAAGAAACCATAACTAGGTTTTGAAATTGCCTGCTATTGTAATTGCTCCCATGCTTTGATTTGTCCTGTTGTGGTGCACAACAGAATATGAAAATCATCATTAAGATCTTCTACCTAACGAACGGCATCTTTGGCATATTCACTTAGTTGATCTAATACTTGAAAGCATTTCAAATAAATATGCACAAAAAAAAAAGTGTAAAAAAATGGGGCACTTTCTAGAAATTTCCTTCCTCATATCTCTTGAAAGTTTGTTATAAAAAATGTTTTTTTTTTTTTTTTTTCTTGAACATATTTTCAAGATTTTCATTTGATTTTAAAGGTGTGTTTTGATGTCAAGAGCAATCTGTGTGACCAATTCTCAATATAAATCTGTTTTAATTTTAAAATAGAAAGTTATAATTATTACCAGAGTAGATCAATTCGCACATAAGACTAGGTACCGACTATACCTAGGCAAAATCTTCTGAACTCTTTTGTCTAAGTTAGAGGTGATGCGGCTCGGGATCAAAAATGCCCCCTTTTCACAATCTCAACCCGCTCTTCACCAAAATCTGCAACATCAATTTTTGAACTTGCTGCGGTTTTTTGTTTGTGTCCAAGGTAATAATTGAGTGCCCTTGAATTCACGCTACGGGTCCTCACGTTGTATTTTTTTTTTCAGCCTATGTGTGATTTATTTGATTTGTAGGCCTGTAATAATTCATTTTTGTATGCCAAAATTTTAGTGTCACAATGATATGCGGCTATTGTATCGACCCTACAGAAACCATGCTTTGGATTTTCTGTCCATGCATGACAGAAAATACTAAATCAACATTGTATTACATAATGACGGTGTATTTGGCCGTATTACTCCAGGTGTGATCTAATAAACTTGGTAAGCATATTCCAAATATGTAAAAAAAAAAGGGTTTCTAAAAGTTGGGGTGCTTGTTTCTTTCTTTTCTGGATTGTCCTCGTGTCTCTTTAACCCTAACCTGGACCGGGAGGACTGAAGGAAGTGAGGGAAGAGGGGAACAGAAAATTCACAAATCAATTACACTGAACTGATTTCCTTTACAACCAATGTGACTGAAATATATGCTTTTCCCTTCTGAGAAGTGGAATGCCCAAAATACCATTTTAGCATTGCACCCCTTAAAGAGAAATTGGACTCGACAGTGACCCCACCCCATGTCACACCCTGTCGACCATGACTTCGTCTCAATTCCGTTTTGGGCGCGCCATACAAAAGGACGCGTGTACTCGGCAGCTCTGTGATCAGCAGCCAAATTATCTGAGATATTTTATACTGGACGTTTTTCGTCTCATCGGAATCTCCTACTACATACCAATACTACTGGATTATGACTGGTTATACTCTGGATTTATAACGCTCATTTGGACGGAATATAACGGCGAACTTTACACACGTGGGAAGAGCTTTTATTGTGTTCCTTTTTGTAAAATACCCAATCCCAGCGATGCGGTCATGTGATTGTGTAGCGGGTAAAAAAGGTAAACAAAGGCAGCCTTGCCGCACGTTTTGCGTGCTTTGGATGCCTTCTTTCTTGTGAGCCTGTTTCCTGTTTCTTCTTGTATTTGTCATACTATCAATAAACAGTTCTCTTGGTTGAGTGTTCATTATTGTATTCTTTGCTTTTGTCTTTTTAATAAAATATGTGAAAACGACTTTGGAAAATTCTTTACCGTGTGTGACTTGGTTACCACCTGGGATGATAAGACGAGAGGGAGGAAGGAAGTGGGGGAGGTGGGGTCGACGGTATCCTTTTGGTCTCCGCGTTTGGCGGGCCTGTTTTTACCGCGGCTCGCCTTTGGTTTTCTTTGTTCGTTTTCGTTTCAACACGCGCGCCCATCTGGCTCGCTTCCCCCCACGCCGCCCCCTACCCTCTTCTTCGTGCGTTCATTACGGGTCTGGCTGCTTCCGCTGTTCGCTCCGTTTTGGTGCTCGTTTCTTTTGCGGTGGCCTTTCATTTTTTCAATGGTTCGCCATTGAACACTGTTTCCCTGTCTATTTTTTCGCTTAGGAAAGGGGGGGGTGGTATTTCGGGCTCAGTCCGAGGTTCTTCCAAGGCGGGCCGCCCCGCTGCTTTGGGAGCACCTGAAGGTGTTGTAGCTTCCGCTAATTCTGGCGTGTTAGTAGGGCGTTTTTCTCTTGGGAGTTCGCCCGTCCTATCCTCGCTAAACGCCGCTGGCTCGCCTGGTCTATCCCTAGGGGCTTCTTTTCTCCGGTGCAATCTAGCGCGGGCTGCTCTGCCTTTTTCCCTCGGGATTTTTGGCGGCTGCGGACATCCCGATATAGCAGAGCATGCTAGTCGGACCGCCCCCTCGGGGGCTGACTGACTAGCCACTCTGCCGCTGTCCGGCGCTGGCTCTCCTGATTTAGCTCGTTGCTTAAATTACTGTGCAGGCTAGCTGGTCGCTCTGCCCTTTCCTAGGGGATTGGCGGCTGCAGTCCGTCCGGTAGCAGTGTGTTGGCTATGGTGACGCCCGTGTTTTCTCGGGCCGATCCGTCGCCAGTACCGACACCCTGCGCTCGTGGTTTAGGGGTTCTCGGACTCTGCGACCGCCCCGGCGCTGCCGTGGTAAGCCAGTCTCGGGCTTGATTTCGTCGCCCTCAGGTGGGTTCCTCGGCGCCCCCCCGCTATGGGGCGACGCGGTCGTTTATGCTCACTGCTCTCCCTCCCCCGCATGGCTAGCTCGCTAGCCACGCGGTATCACTCTGGCTCGTGCTGCATGCGTCACCAGCCCGTCACGGGCTAGGAGAGGCGCGCGGCGCTTCGCCAGGTTGGCCCGCCCCGCTACACGCGGGGTACCGTGCGCGGTTACTGGGGCGGTTCCAGCGCTAGTTTCCCCTGCGGTTCAGCCGTTACTGGCACAACACCCGCATGGCTAGCCCTGCTAGCCACGCGGGGTTTAATCTGCCTGTGCTGCGTGCTTCAACCGGGCCTTCACGTGCTAGGTGGGCGCGCAGCGCTTCGCAGGGTTGGCCCCCCCGCCAAGCTGGGTTTCCGTGTGCGGTAACTGGTGCGGTTCGTCCAGCGCTAGTTCCCGCTACTGTCCAGCTGCTTCGGCACATAACCCCCATGGCTAGCCTCTATCCCGCGCGGTGTCAATTTGGCTCGTGCTGCATGCTTTACCAGCTTCCCGGGCTAGGTGGGGCGCGCAACGCTTCGCTAGGTTGGCCCCCGCTCACGCGGGTTCCGTGTGCGGTTACTGTTGCGGTTTGGCCAGCACTGGTTCCCGCTTCAGTTCAGCCGTTACTGCACACCCTGCGTGGCTATCCTGCTAGCCCCGCGGGGTTAATCTGGCTCGTTCTGCATGCTTTTACCATGCCTTCACGGCTAGGTGGGGCGCGCAGCGATTCGCCAGGTTGGCCCCCGCTGGACGCGGGTTTCTGTGTGCGGTTCCGTGTGCGGTTACTGTCCAGCGCTGGTTCCCGTTACGGTTCCGCCGTTACGGTGGCACCCGGGTTGTTTCGTTCTCTCTCTCCTCGGGGGTAGCCTTCGGGCTTACCCCACGGGGGAACTCTGGTGCAGGCTGCAGCATGCCCTCCCAGGGCGCGCTGCGTGCCTTGCGTGCTTTAGCCTCTGTCGCTATAAGTCTCCTTCTCTGCGGGTTGTATATCTTCGTGGCTCCGGGACTTTCGGGGTTGTCCTCCCCGCCTTCGGGCATGGAGTACTCCTCCCTTTATAGCATCTCACACCTCTCGAAGGTGATTGGCTTGGGTTGATTTGGATACCATTCAATCCTTTATGCTGCGTCTCCTCCCTGTAGGGGCGTGCTGCATGGTGGACGTTTATTCCGCCATCATCGGCGTTGATTTCCGGGTGGCTCGGTTTATATAAATAATCCGCCGTTTGTTGCGTGGATTTCCGGGCTTAACCAAGCATCTTGTCTCCTCTTACGGGGGCCTGTTGCTCGGGTGTTGTGTGTCCACCTTCCCTGGTGTTGACTTTCAACTCCTGGCGCCGCGACCGTCCCCTCCCTTGTGGGGGATGTCGCGCCGCCGCCTTGGCTCTCGGCATATCCCTTCTGGGATGCCGTAGGTCTCGTTGGTTCTCTTGGGTCCTACTCAATTCTGCTCTTTGGCTGGGCTTCCCCTACGGGGCGGCCTATCTTCAGTGGCTTCAATCACCCCCCTGGCTGGCATGCCGCCTTGCCTTGGCGTGAAAGTCCCCTCGCCCCTCTCACTTGTGGGTAGGTCCTGGGTTACCGCGGCCATTCTCTGACGTTGCTCTAGCTTCGTCATGCAGGTCACCCTACGGGGGTGCGCCTGCCCCTGCTTGTGGTGGTGCTAGCCCGCTCGGCCGGGCATGGGGGCGCATCCTGCCTGTCCCGTGCTATAGCTTGCAGCTCTGTCGAGATCCAGACCTTAGCCTTTATGCACTATGCCCCCGGCTCCATGGGCTTTCAGCTCGGGGTCGCCGGCGCTTCCGTCGCTGCCTTCGTGGGCGGCTGACTGTTTCTGCCCCTGTAGCCTAGCTCCTGCTTGGTGCTAGTCCGGTCCCGTTCCGTGTGCACCGCGGGGACTTTGAGGCCTTGGTCTCTGCAGTTAGGCGCTGGGCCATTTAATGCCTTAGCTGTCCTGGCTCTTAGGGCCTCTGGCTGTTTAGGCTTACTGCTACCTAGCCTGGTCCACTGTATCCCTCGGGGAGCTTGGAGTCTAGCTATGATGCAGCTTCGCGCTCTCTCCTGGGGATCAGCGTGGCCTAGCGCCGCTTCCGAGACGGGCCTAGTGACAGCTGCCGTCTGGCGTTAGTCTCTGTCCCCCCTTGGGGCCTAACCATGTTCTAGCCTTGGCTTGATACTGGTCTTTTGGTCTTTAGCCCCTGACTTTCCTTGTGGATTTCGTTGCCTATAGCCTTGGTGGTCTTTTGACTTTTCGGCCTTGGCCTAGGCCTTGGGTGTGGGGGGCTTTCATCGCCTAGCTTTTGCTTCTCGACTTAGACCCTTCATCTCCATTCGGGGAAAGCTGGCCCGTTCTTCTTCCCACCAGCTTGGCTGGGCCCTGTCGGGCCGGCCTGGCCTAGGCTGATGCCCTGCTGCTTGTATTACTTGGCCCCCTTCGGGTTTATGAGGCCTATGCCTATGCTGGTCTGGCGTGCCCCCTCCAGGGGCTTCACTGGGGCCGGCTCAGGGCCTGGGGTCTGGGCTCTATGTCCTTCTCCGCTTGCCTTACACCGCCGTTGGGGAACCTGATCAGTGCGCCTTGGCTGTTTCTTCCTTGCCCTCTGTCCTCACTTTTTTGTCTTGCGCGAGACAAACGCCTACATGCCGGCTGGTACCCTCAGGGCCTAGCCTGCGCTGGCCGGTCTCGGGCTTTGGTCTTCCAATCTTGACACTGATGCTCGAGTTCCCTCATTGGGCTTGGCTCCCACCCAGTTGGATGCCCCTTCGCTCCCCCTCTGGGCTCTGTTCGTCTTGCGCGATGTTGGTTTTGCTCTGTTGCCTTAACCTTACCTGTGCTCCCAGGCCTAACTCCTAGCCTTGAGGTCTTTCGACTTCGCCTGGACCTCCGCCTACTGTTGGTCGGGTCTTGACCGTGGATACCTTCTCCCGTTTGTTCGGGAGTTAGGGGCTGGCTTTGACATGTTCTTGACATTCCTTTGGCTCCCATCTGACTATCCTTGTCCGCTGTCTCCCTCGGGGGGACCTGGACGCGGGTTTTGGGCTTGGGGTCGGCTCGACGATGCCCCCTCGCTTTGGGGCTCGTCTTACTGGCTGAGCGTCGGGCCTTGTTTCCGGCCTCGCGTTGGGGCTCGTCCCGGCCTAGCGTTGGGGCGTGTCCGGGCCTAGCGCGGTTCCCGGGCTCAGGCCCGGGGTTCGTCCTGATTCCGTCGGGGTCTGTCTAGGGGTTCCCCCCTACTCCCAGCGTTTTAGGCCTTCCTTGTTCGATCCTTTCACGTGCGGGTTTTCTGTCTTTGCCACGCCTTTTGTCCAACTGTGCTGCCTATAGGATTCCACGCGACGGGTATATCCCTTGTTGGTGGTTCTCCAACTCGCCTTCACAGGCGGCTTTCTCAGTTGTTCCTGGCAGTCGGCTTGTCTTGTCCTTCCCTCCGTGTTCGACCTGGAATCTTGTGCTTACCCCTTAGTACCCTCGGGTTCTGGGGGCACGTTCGGTTGGCTCTGGCTTCCTGTCTTTACGACCTGGTAGCTCTTGACAGGTGGTCTGCCCACTTCCGCTGGGGATTTTTATATCCCCTCTTTGGAGTCTGTACTTGATCTTTTGTAGTTCGGTTGGGAGCTTCCTCCAGCTCCCGGCGTGAATGTTCTCTGGGCGTAAACCCCCGTTGTGAGTCCTTCTTTCCATGTCCTGACGTTGGAGGTTTGGTTGTCGAAGTTGATTACGTTACTTCCCTTTGGTTCCTCCTCGACCGTGGTGGAGACATTATAAAGTCTAACTGTCCTGTTCCACCTTGGGTGTCTCCACTGGCTGGTGGTTATTTGGCTTTTGGACTTTTGGGATCTTAGATTCCATGTGTTGTTTTTGTGCTCTGGCGCTTTTGATTCAACCTTTGCCTGCATCCATCGCCTCTCTCTCTGAGATATCTCCAATGCGCCACCTCCGACTAAGTGTGCTAGTGTGTGTGTTGATTGAAATTATTCTTCAACGGTGGTTAATGCATTTATTACTTGTCACCTCGAACCCAGTGTAAAGTCACCCCCAGGTCATTTTCTGTTAGATAATATGTAAAAAGTCATATACTAAGCTTTCAAATGATAACTTGGTGTTGACTTCGTACGATATCCTGAGCGAAGTTATGCAGATCACACCACTCTGCCCACTTTGACACACCGTTGACATGGAGAAAAAAAATCGGTCTTTAAAGTTCAATACATAAAGACGACTAATTTCTAAACTGACCTTAGCGCGGGGTAAAAAAATGGGCGGGTTCCGTATACGAGGCAACCACCATGTTCCCATGAAGCGATTTTCACAAAATGCTCACAAACTAGCTACTAATTACAATCACTCAGAAAGTTAAATTAAATATCTTTACTTTTTGAATATAGTTAAGAAGCTGCTAATTATGCCTTTAATATTAACGGCAAAAATGTTAAAGTTACATGCTGTATTACGAATAAAGTTTTTTATTTAAATCAAGGTAAATTTTTTATCATATGCACTAATTTAGCAGTTATGTTTTTGGAACATTTCAAAGATCTTTTGTAAATCTGGACAAGGTGGGGTGGTGGGGGAATAGGGTGGGGAATTTATTCTAATCCATAGTGTGGATAAATAACAATGTGTGGTGGCAGATTCATAATATGCTAGAGTGCTTGACACACACAAGGCTCTGTGACAACAAAAGTGGCCTGACACATCCTTTCTTATAAAAGAAATACTTGTACACGGGCCTGCAAAAAAAAAAACAAGGGATAAAATAAAAAATGTGTTGTGGGAATAAAAAAAACAAAATTGGTGGGATCGGGTATGTTGGGGCCTACTTTTTGACACTTGCTTCTCTATCCAGTGACAGCCATTCATAATCTTGCCACACACGGCGACTGCCATGGCTATTTTGTCAACACATGTAAACCCCTAATACTGTACATGTAAAATTAAATGTGGGTGTTCCGATTTATGTTCATTGTGTTCTCTACTGCTATAGAGGCGGCACTTGCACATACACCCCCACAGTACCGTAGGAAACAAACTTGCGGTTTGATGGTAGACGCATAATGCAATGTTGCAAAGCCCTATTCAATCCTGTGCTAATAAGTGGTTAACCACTAAAACGGTGGTTTTATTTTTTGTTGTGATATCGGGGATGAAATGGATTCGAGTGCTCAAATTTCAGGACTCAATGAAGAAAATCCTGCCTTTCATCTGATATGAAAATCGGTACTTACTTCCCGGTAAATCAGGGGGTCCCCAATACGATCGGAACACGCCCTTATTAGTGTCAGGATGTGTTTAATTTTTCAAGCCAACCAGTATAAAAAAACATTGTAACACATTTGTTGTGCAGAGAATATAAACCAACAAATTATAACTTATGTAAGTCAAAAAGCACCTGTACTATAGATCTGTATATTTGTAAATACAGCATACATAATTCATGTCTGAGACTGAACTCGCAGACACGTCGAAAACGACGAGATGAAGCACACATAAAACTATGCAATACATGTCGTAATCAACCGAACAGCCATGGTATAATTGGAAGAAATAAAATACAACACTGTACCGCAAGTCGTCCAATTGGATTATAAAATTGCCAACGCAACACTCTAATCATCGCCAGTACTGGCATGGACTTGTTTTGGTGTTTACAAACGTGGGTGGCAGCGATATGCGATTTTACACCTCTATCGTATCGCTATCCCCAAAATAGCAATAGCTGCGTGCACAAACAGTGACGGTAATGTGCTGGTGCACTTACATTTACGTCCCACTGTGGCCGACAACTCTCCCAATTCTACACCCTACGTCACGTTGTATTATTTCATCCAACCAATGTCTCGTTTTTATTTACGACTTAACCAACCATCTGTTGTCTACCACACCCTGTTGTAAAATCGTTTTTAATTGGTCAAACTTGCCTTTCCTGCTAAAAATAGCTTTTCTAAACCATTAAGTGAGATTTCCCCCTATAATTTGGTACCGAATTCGTAGGGGTAGTGTATGTTGCCAGCATAGGAATGGCGACGTCAATCTAGAGTCATTTCTTTGGATTTTACTTCTCTTTTCGGGTGGATGTTGTGAAAAGGAGCAACATTTCTGAGATGACAGGGTCAGAAAAATCGAGATTTTACAGCATTTCCACGTAGGCTTGAGCTATAATTTCGGTGAAGGATTCTTAAGGTAACGATTATGATTACTAGAGAAAATCTGAAATTCCAAATGTGACCGGAAGGCATAGTTTGGTGTTTTGTGATAGCTTCGGTGCGACTGTACACTGGGGGCGTTGGTAGCTGCATTGGGAGTCAGGAACGGTCACATATTCAGTCAACATTGGGTGTAAAGGAAATCAGTTCAGGTTAATGGATTACACATAAATGTTTTATAAATCCATATAACTGAAGCTGATTTCCTTTCCAATGTGACTTCCCACATTCCAGGCCAGCCCCCAGCATGATATGGATGGTGTGCGTCCGTGTGGCTAGGGGCCAAAAGGAATTGGGGAAGCGTACATGGTCGACAGGGTGTGACCTGGCGGGCACTGGTTGAGTCCATTTTCTCTTTTAGGGGTGCTAAATGGTATTTTGGGGATTTCACTCTCAGAAGGAAAATGCATTATTCAGTCAACATTGGAAAGGAATCAGGCTTCAGTTATATGATTATCAACATATGGGTTTTTGAAAAATCCGGGTGGGATTCAAACCAAGGGCCTCCGGCCCACCATTCCATGACCAGGGATAGAACGCTCCGGCGGGTCGCTGGCCCGGCCAGTGATTTTTTTTAGTGCCAATTTGAGTCTTGTTTGATGACGTCATAGCTACTTTTGACTTAGTGCATTTTTTCTCAATAACACAGTGAGCTTGGTGAGCTTTAGTTTGTGTAGGGTTAGGTACCTTTTGAGGTTAATGGGTCAATACTGAAGTCCACACAAAATACTAGGCTACCAAATGTGTGGTGACGAGATATGACTGGTGCCAAGGCAAGGGCACAGGGTAAGGTTTGAAGGGCAGGGGGGGGGTTTTAAGGGTGGGGGAAGGTTTGCAGGATGGGGGAAGCGGTTGAAAGGGTGCGCGGAAGGTTTGAAGGGGCCGGGGAAGGTTTGAAAGTGTTGGTTTTGAATCTAATCGCTTGCTGTCTAACTGATGTATCTGACTGAACCAGGCCCGTCATTACCATTGCCTGCCTCATTGGACCAACAAGAGCCATACTACCAAATATACACGTAAGTCACTCCCCTCTCTGTACTGTGTGGCTGCTAGATTTGTATCCCATAATATGACCTTCAAGTATTCTTACCCTATGTGTGTTTCAATCTTGGCTTTTGTATTTCCCTGTGTTAGGTCTGAGTATTGTCGTCTAACCAAGGAGAAGAGTCAGTAGCTTCCAACAATGCAATGCTTCCAATGGAGTTTTGGACAGCTACTGATGTGATGTTAGTGATGAACATGGCGAATTGACATCTGTAACAAAAAATTGCATTTAAGGGTGTGTAATCTCGAACGATTCCATGACTACCTGTACAAAAACTCAATTGGAAGCAATACATTGTGGGGAAGCTACTTATATCTTATCTTGTATCACCTGTGCAAGTGTTTTATGAGTGTCATTATGGTGATACTTTGAATATTAAAGTAACTATGCACTAGATAGTATCCCATAATGCATTGCTGGTTTCACCATTATCCATAACTTGAATTACTATGCATGTGATCAGTCTGTTGGATGAGATGCGCAGGACAAAAAAACAGTAATCTACTCTTACCGCCTGAATCTTTGTAGGGCAATGAGCATGAGAAGTGTCATTGCTGTTGAGTTTTGTAGTATTGAAAATTGTGAATTTAAGGGTGTGTTACAATCAGGGTACCTCTTGACTGAACACTACAATGTGACCCATAAAAAAACAACGTTCTTACTTTTCATTAAATGGTACTCTGCCAACTTAAAAACCAAGAAGCACTACCTACAGCCGGCAAAGACCCCTTTAAAATGCTTGATGACTAACAAAAATAGAACATATGTAGGAAAGTGCTGAAAATCACTGTCTCATTTATGTAGGTAATATTGAGTAGATCCAGCATTGTCATAAGAACATTTGGGAAGCATTTCAAATTCAGGACTAACAATTGAAGCAAGGTAATTATATCCAGAAATCTTTAAAGAATGTGACCATTTGGTAAAATTTGGTGTCCATTTGAATTTAGTGGTCAATTCCGTCAAAATGTCCTCTCCAAATTAGGTCAAAAGATTAAACTAAATGGACAGATTAATTTGTGATAGTTTCTTTAAACTTTAGGTTGATGTTATACATGGGTAGTAAACCACTTGGTGCATACACATTAAGGTTTCCTGTATGACATGATCTAATGTTAGAAGTCAGTGTTCCGTCAAAAACTGTCCTTCCGAAAAAAATGGAAATTTGACTTACCATAAAAATTTTTTTTGAAAACCTCACATCTCCAAAATTTGGAATTACTGTTTGAATTATCTATATGACAAAAATATCATACTGAAAAATAATCAAAGCACTTTATTTTTTCACCCCAAAGTAGAAATGAATGAAGTGTACTGTCAAAATGTTGCCTCTATGAAAATGTAACATTTCGTCAATCAGAAAAATTGTACAGAAGACGTGACGCCTAAAAATTTTGGAATTTTACTTCCCAACTTGCCTCCATGTAAAAACGTCAATATTGAAGAGATTCATGGACTTCATTTTTCTTTTTTCTCAATAAACCAAAATGATGACAGACGAGGTTAACCTGATGTAAAACAACCCTTATGGAGATCATGCAATTTGCTAAAATGTAGTAATTTTACCATCCAAAGGCATTGGGATTCTCTTGAGACTTGGAAGATACAGCATGATAAGTTGTGGTCCAGTTTAAACATAAGAACCCTTCATGTTGTGGGAGATGCCCTCATGCACTGCTTAAAATGGTTTTTTATAACCTTTCATCAAAATTAACCTTTGGGTATTGCCAAAAACAATCATAAAAGTGAGCCAATTGACATGTCCCGGGTCATTTTCCCTCTAGCTTATGTGATTATATTATTAAATCTATTTAGCCTGGGTAGTCCAGTATTCAGACATTGCTTCCCATGATGCCCAGGTTTACAGGATGACTTGGGACAGCGGGTTCCACCCTACTCTTATATTGAAATGGTGGCCATACATGTACAGGACGAGATTCTCCATGCAAACTGTGATGTCTGTGCTCCTTTTGCTAGTGAATTCTGGGAATGTACAAGTGAACAAAGTTCTGGCTTTACACACGTTGAATGTTTGAGGTGGTGTTTATTATCCATAAATCCATTTGCGGGCTCAAGTCGGTCGAGCTGGTCTTTTTTCTTTTAAACCCTAATTCCCAGTCTTCTACGTGCTAAGCAGTAACAAATGATCTGTGATTATAAGGAAACCTTGGGAAATTCAAGAAAAAAATTAGATTGAATCTAATGGTGACTTGAAAAAAAAAAAAATCAAGTGTGCATTAACTTTTTGTACCTGCACAGTGGCATAACCAGTGGGGATCCCCCTGCTAGAACCCTTGCCCCCCCACCATCCCCAAATAACTGCTGTTTTGTATGGGTGACTATGGAGAAGGACCCACATTTTCCCCACAGAAAATGCCTCAGCACCTCTTCTCCCCCCTCCCATTTTGCAAAGGTCTGGTTACACCACTCGTACTTGCATGTTCCTTTATCATTATCATTAATTTTTAAAAGGTTTTGTTAAGGGGCCCTTAAGACACCCTTTTCGCTGTGTTTAGTAACAAATGTCTACCATTTGTGTTAATTTACCATCTTGCATGGCCTGGCACTGTAGGTTAAAACACAAATAACTTTTATCAACTTGAAGATGTACATAATAGGTTTTTGTCCTTTTGTACATGACCCACTATTAATGTAAATCCATGGAAATCTGATCCTTGGGCCTAGGGCCGAATAAACCCAATTACACTTTTCCGCAGGGCATGGTGTCATTATGTTTGGATATGTAAATCATGGCAAGCAGCTAATACATAATAAAAAAATAAGAAGTCCCTGGTGCAGTGATTTTCACAGCACTAGAAAGAAATTTGGACGATGCATAAGTCAGCTTAAAAAAGCATCTTTCTAAATTGTGCATAAATATTTAAAGTTGAAAAGCAATGCTGTTTGAACCAGGGCCATGACCATGAAGAACAAGTATACTCAGTTTTCCACTTTGTGAAACTTGTACAAATTGCTAAAAAACACACCTGGCGCCACTTAATTTGGGAGCTTTGGATCTCAAATAATCCAGCCCACAGAGCAATGTATTTGGGAATTGTACACATGTAGGTTGCCATAACTTTGTAGTGGCTTGTATTTGCACAAATGTTCCCATTTCTTAACCCACATTTAATGAGTCAGCGGGCAGGTTTTGGCACTACAACTGATTCAACATATTTTTTTTTAACTGTAAGATTTAGGTCACATTTAGCGCAGACCCAGAAGGTGTTATTGAACCAATCCCATGATGCATGTGCAATGTGCTATATAACAAACTGTAAAACTAACACATGTCAGTTCTTAGGATAAAAAATTTTTACAAAAGTTTCAAGAACCAGTTAATTAACATAATCTTTCTTGCTAAAGCTTCCCTAAGTACTAACTACGTTGTGTTAAAATGAGCATAAAATCAGTGTGCTTAATGTGTTAGGAAATAAGATTTTTAGGTGTTTACACAATGACCCTATTGAGGTGCAATTTCCCAAACTAGTGCATTATGGGATATTACCTCAATCCCCCCCTGGGCAGGAACCTGTGACCTTCATTCACATTACTAGAGCTTATTTGTTATATTTGTTGGGGGGGGGGGCTAAAATAAACATAGTTTAAACCTCGTTTGGCAACTTACACTGCCCTATCACCCAACTTCCAAGCACTATTTTGATTCGTTACTTTTAAGGTAATACAAATGTAAATGAGCAAATCAGGGATACTGAGAATAGTGGTATGGTTTACACAGATATATAAGAGCACTATTTTACATTGACTTTCACATTAACTAGAGGGCTTGATTTTATACTAAAATTAACATCAGTTTAACCTCCTTGGCACTACCGTGCCTATCAACCAACTTCTAAGCACTATTTGATTGGTTACTCTTTCAAGGTACTATATCCATGTCATGAGCAAATCAGAGAACTGTAAGAATAGTGGTATGGTTTACACATAAGCACTATTTTGATTGGTTACTCATAGTCCATTTCATGTTGTGTCCTGTAATGAATCCAATCAGACAGACTGTGTATTTTAGGTGGCAGTTCACTATGGAGCAATTTAAGACATTCTCAATCCCATTGGCACAGTTTAGTAGATTTACATTCACTAATGTATGTAGAAAATACACCACCTCCGCTGGTTTTTGGGTATGATATATGATACCAAGATCATACAAGCCTCAGTTCATGTCATGGATTTACAAGTACACTCACCTGAACTTGTGTCCCTAGGTGGATGAGCCTATTGTAACTCATAGTTTATATGATCCCTCTGATAACCCCATTTTTGTCTATAGTCCATTTTCTCTACCGCTGTGCAGTGATGTCATAACATTTACGCCCGCAATCAAGAAATGCCCTTTCGTTTTACTGCCGGCGTGTGGCAAGTGGCCCGGTGCTTCAAGTCAGAGTCCAGCGTGAGTGATACTCTTGCGACCAACTAATCTCGCGCTGACGTCATTGCAAAGATAGCGACACAGACAAGAGTTTGGTTCACCAACTAGCACAACAAGCCTAACACACTGGCCTAACAAGTCCACCACTAAAACAAAACATTGTACCATTGTTTGGCTATGCCAGAACCTCCCCTCAGTTTTATGTTATAATTAAGTCGATAACTTTGACTCTTAACCTCCTAGCAGTTTGTTGCTAAGCTTGCAGCTTGTCTCACTTTCATTCTTGCCACAATCTCCCCCATTCTTCCCTCAAATGCCAATTGGTATGAATGTGTTTACTACGAGTCTGCATGCGCTTCAAACTGTTTTTTTTTTCCAGTAATTGTTTTTTATTTTTTGTCCAAATAGTTGGCACCAAGCTATTGGTTTAGGTTTTCCCAATACTAGTATGTATAAAATTTAGTTTATAAGCCTTGTTCAAGTTGAGTAAAATTGCAACTTTTTTTGGAGTTTGTCATGCTTGAGGATCCGTACATACTGTTCTGCTGAGTAAATTGGAGTCACCTACTTGCATCTTTTATCAAATCTCAAGCTTGGATGTATATGTGGCCGCATATTCCTATGAAACTATTTGATATAGATACTTAAAGGGGACCACTTGATCCTTTGCCCTTGACTCCACCTTTCACACCCACAAAAAAACCTGATATTCTGGTACCATTGGAAAGCTCGTATTTTTCTCTCTCACCTGTAAAATCTTTGGACCTGACTTTCGCATGTGGTATGTTTTTGGTAACCGAAATAGTTTGTAACAGCACTCTATGGGCTATTGTAATACACATAATTGGCCACTTAGCATTAAAAAAAGTGGTATGTCATATTCAAATGAATTTTGGCAATTGAAAGTCATTTGTTGATGGCTATTCCTGCAAATAGAGAAAATTACAGTTGCAATGGGTGTTTTGAGCACCTTTTATACATCTTTTTTGGTTTGTAGGCATTTGTATGGTGGTGATGAAATGTGGAGGAATTTGATTGTAGTATTTTTGTGTATTAGCCTGGGTTTCTTTCATGTGCAGAAGTAGGTGATATAACACACGTTAAAATTGACTGCATTTTACTATTACGGCAAGGTACATGGATATCGATGCTTAATGTCCTTTCTGAAGGAAAAAAATATCTTTTACACCCTCCCAAAGGTCCAAATGAACCACAGGGAGAGAGGATTTAGAGTTCAATCAGTAGTCCTTATGCAAATTACACCAGAATTTAGTTTACAATTTGGAATGAACTTGGCATCATTTATCACCGAAGGCAGGATACACCAACCACTCACCATTCGATTTCATGTGGTCCTTTCAGTTGAGACACAATGGATGGACAGTAAATGGCAGATATTTTCAGTGTAATTCTTCTAATGTGAGGAATTACAGGGTTAACTCGGACCATGATTATATAACTCCTAACTTTTGTCTTTCTTGTTCTGCTGCAGTTGGATGACCATGGACCATTCAATCACTTGTGAGGTAGAAAAGCAAACCTGCACATAGGCTGTATTCTTACATTATCTTATCTCCAATAGTGATCCTCAAGTTTGGTGAGTAAATCTTTCTCCTGATTCTTCTGTCTTCCTCCACCCTAATTGCTTCACAATACCATGTTCCTCCCTTATCCTTCCATAACCCTCCCCTTCCCTTCCACTTCACCCTACCCAAGCTTTGGCCTCTACTATTTGCTCCAGCTCCCCTCCAAACCTTTTCTCTTACACCATTTCCACTCTACCCCCAAATTTTTTCCCTCTTCTACTTCAAACGTTTTCCCTATCACTCCCACCTACACTAGCCACCTACTCACATCACGCTTTTCCATAACTCAACCCTTTCCCCTTCCCCCCTCAACCTTACCCACCCTCAACCCTTTCCCCCACCCTTATTTTCCGACTTTCTTACCTATCCCGCCATCTGTTATATTTAACTTTTCTTTCCTGTTCTGTTACCTCCACTTCAATCGTATCTATCATGTCCACCTTTCCCCTCTCTTTCCCTCACCCTTTCCCCTCTCTAATTTCCCGTCCCTCCTGTCATCCAAACTCAAACAATAGTTGATATTTCTAATGATGCTTTCTTTTTTTGCATACTCCATTCTCGTATAGCAATGTCAAAGCTTAGATGCATTTCTTCCACAGATTCTGTTCCAATCACCACCTGCACATGTAATAACATAATTACACAATTATCGCCTCGCAGAGGACGGAAATGGAGTAGGGAAATACGTGAAATAACTTAGGAATGTATTACTCAGGTGTTTTCAACTTGTCAAATTTTATTATTATTCTCAAGCCCTTACTAATCAGCAGGCTGATGTAAAATGGTTTTGAGCATTATTAATATCACCTGGAAAACAATGCTTTCTTTACCGGTACATTAACATCATGGGTTTTTATTTTTGTTTCACAGTTTTTCTTATTAGTAACTGATAGCTATAAATCTGGTTCACTAAGAGAACTGAGAAAGGCGTTTATGAATCTTCTCGACATTCTTGGCCCTTCTGCCGTAGTAATTATTCCTTAATAATAATAATAAGAATAATAATAATAATAATAATAATAATAAAAAATCATAATAAGAATAATAAAATCTTTAAAGGCGCCAAAATCTTCAAGAGAAACTCAGAGCGCCATAACAGTCAAACACAAAAACAGCTCAACCAAAAAGCTATGAGACATGAAAAGCTTGACGAAAAAAAGGTGAGTTTAAGCTGAAGTTTGAAGTCTTGGAATTGGGGGATACGAAGCTGTTTGGAAGTGACTTCCAACAGCTGACGCAGCGAAAATGAAATGAGCGTTTACCAGCTGATTTACGGTTGACCCGTGGAAGTTCATAATTTTCAGATGGAGCAAGGAGCTGACGTGATGGTTGGTAATTGGAAAGCACAGATGAACAAAATATAACGGCAAAGGTACCTTGAAATGCTTGAAGGCAAAACGGCCAGTTTTAAATTTTATGCGAAATTCCGCGGGTAGCCAGTGAAGCTCAATAAGCAAAGGTGTAATAGGGTCATGTTTTCGTTTCTTAAGAATTAGGCGAGCAGCACAATTTTGGATGCGTTGTAAACATTGTAGTTGGTCGGAGTTGATACCAGATAAAATGGAATTACAAAAATCAAGACGTGAGATAATGATCGAATTAACCAGAATCGAGGTAGCTTTTTCAGATAGGTAAGGTCTAATACACCCAATCTGTCTTAAAGATATTCCTTGTCAAAGAATTGGCTAGATTTTAATGCATTTACAATTAGAGTTAAAGTATTTTATGTCAATATTGGCTTTGTAGTTTAATAGCATTGCTGAATCAAGTGGCAAATACTGTGGAAATCATTTTCCCATAATAAAATGCATGCTTTGCAACCAATGTTGGAACTACGGGTGGTTCAGGTTTAATTGGACGAAGTGACGAAATTGTTTTAGCGCATTATTGGTCATACTTGCATGACCCATGGATATTTGTTTAGAGGTGGGCCAGTCCATTGGTGTATTCCTTGTGATTGTGCTCTTTCTGTGAAACATGTATTACTTGATTATTGATTATGCGCTTATACATAGAAAATATAACGTCCCAGATTTGAAAACAATTATTTCAAGATATAAGGCCTCTTCAGGTGATAAATTTCCTGAAAGAGGCTGATTTGTTTACCGTAATTTTCGGAATATAAGCCGCGCGGCGTATAAGCCGCAGGGCCTAAAAATCGCCGTATTAAGATTCAGACCTTAACGTATAAGCCGCACCGCCAGATAAGCCGCACCAGCGACGGCCGACTTTAGGATCGTGTACAACGTGTACATAGAGAAACCAACGTATTATTCATGTTTATAAGCATATTTACAGTTCAATATATGTCGCACATGCGACTATTTTTGTATTTTATAAATATTTTTATAAATATATTTCAATGAACATGAAAATCCATGGAAGCAAAGTCAAGAAATACGGCCTTTTTTTTTTTTTTTTTTTTAATGATCGAATTAACCAGAATCGAGGTAGCTTTTTCAGATAGGTAAGGTCTAATACACCCAATCTGTCTTAAAGATATTCCTTGTCAAAGAATTGGCTAGATTTTAATGCATTTACAATTAGAGTTAAAGTATTTTATGTCAATATTGGCTTTGTAGTTTAATAGCATTGCTGAATCAAGTGGCAAATCTGTGGAAATCATTTTCCCATAATAAAATGCATGCTTTGCAACCAATGTTGGAACTACGGGTGGTTCAGGTTTAATTGGACGAAGTGACGAAATTGTTTTAGCGCATTATTGGTCATACTTGCATGACCCATGGCTATTTGTTTAGAGGTGGGCCAGTCCATTGGTGTATTCCTTGTGATTGTGCTCTTTCTGTGAAACATGTATTACTTGAATGCATTGATTATGCGCTTATACATAGAAAATATTATAACGTCCCAGATTTGAAAACAATTCAAGATATAAAGCCTCTTCAGGTGATAAATTTCCAGAAAGAGGCTGATTTGTTTAAGTATTTTAAACTTTTTATAAAATGTTGTAATTGGAATGTACGGGAGTGTATTTTTTTGTGGGCCGCCAGCTATAGCTGGCAGGACCACTTAGCAATCTGTTGTGCGTGTGGATGTGTGTGTGTATGTGTGTGTCACAAATTGTTAAGTTTTTTTTAAATTGACCTCAATTGAAAAGTTTAACTTCAATTGGAACCAAACTTCTGTCATAGGTGCACAATGGGATCCCTCATATGTTGATGAGATCAAAGGTCAGGTGAAAGGTCAAAGGTCATGTGAGGTCAAGTTGAAAAAATGGGCTTAAAATGTAAAATTGAATCTAAATTTGAAAAACTTGAAGTTCAATTGGAACCAACTTTTGTCATAGGTGCACCATGCGATCCCTCATATGTTGATGAGATCAAAGGTCCCGTGCCAGGGTCAAAGGTCATGGGGCGACCACAGCTTATATTCTGTGAATATAGCGAGCGCGAAAGACGAAACGCGAAATTCTAGTTATCATGGTTTGAAAAATTTTTTTTTGGTCTTAACATTTGAGTATACCGATCTTACTGACACGTAGACACAATGTGTTGCGCTTGGTAAATTTTAAATACTCGGCTCACTCTTTTTCCAATCTCACCAGCACATTAAGATACAAGTTCAAGATGTTGTCGTCAGTCCATCGGTAGTGTCAACTACCTTATCAGTAGTTTGTCATGCAATTTTTTTTAGAAACACACTTTGTCGTGTGAATGCAAGAGGGAAAGGTTATAAATGCCATAGATGCCGTTGACAGATCATCTATGTGCTTGGTGTGACGTCTATGTGTGCGGTGACCGAATCTATGTGTGCGGTGAACAGTCTATGTGCTGCCGTGTGACAGAGCTATGTGCGCCGTGGGACAGATCTAGTGCTGCCGTGTGACAGATCTAGTGCTGCCGTGTGACAGAGCTATGTGATGCCGTGTGACAGATCTATTGATGCGTGTGACAGAGCTATGTGGTGCGTGTGACAGATCTATGTGCTGCCGTGTGACAGAGATCTATGTGCGCCGTGTGACAAGATCTAGTCTGCGTGTGACAGATTTGTGCTGCCGTGTGACAGATCTATGTGCTGCAGTGTGACAGATATATGTGCGCCGTGTGACAGATCTATGTGCGCCGTGTGACAGATCTGTGCTGCCATGTGACAGATCTATGTGCTGCCATGTGACAGATCTGGCTGCAGTGTGACAGATCTATGTGCTGCCCTGTGACAGATCTATGTGCTGCAGTGTGACAGATCGTGCTGCCGTGTGCACAGATCTATGTGCTTGCCGGTGACAGATCTATGTGCTTGCCGTGTGACAGATCTATGTGCTGCAGTGTGACAGATCTAGTTGCTGCCGTGTGACAGATCTATGTGCTGCCGTGTGACAGATCGTGCTGATATGGGACAGATCTATGTGCTGACATGTGACAGGATCTGTGCTGCCGTGTGAACA
The DNA here is from genome assembly GCA_023653785.1 of Ophioderma brevispina. Classification (NCBI taxonomy): domain Eukaryota; kingdom Metazoa; phylum Echinodermata; class Ophiuroidea; order Amphilepidida; family Ophiodermatidae; genus Ophioderma; species Ophioderma brevispina. Next base: position 26,588 of record JAMKCH010046469.1, read on the forward strand.
GATCTATGTGTGCCGTGGACCGATCTGTGCTGCAGTGTGACAGATCTGTGCTAGACCGTTGGTGACAGATCTATGTGCGCCAGGTGAAGATCAGTGCTGCCATGTGACAGATCTGTGCTTTGCGTGGCCAGAATCTATGTGCCTGCCGTGTGACAGATCTGTGCTGCATGGGACAGATCATGTGCTGCCATGTGACAGATCTAGTGCTGCCATGTGACAGATCTATGTGCTGCCGTGTTACAGATCTATGTGCTGCCGTGTGACAGATTGTGCTGCTGTGTGACAGATCTGTTCTTGCCGGGTGTCAGGCCTACAAATCCCCCGGACATGGGACCGACGGTCCCAGAAAAAAAAATTGACAACTGCAGAAAATTTTCAAAAGAAGGAAAAATAAAAACCCAAAAAAAACACCCTAAATTTATACAAAAAGGGTCAAATACAGGCTAGATGCACCAGAGTGTGTCAAAAAATATGGGCCAGCTGTAAGGACTTGTGCTAAATGGGATTGTGATGTGCACGTCTGCACATATTTGACAGAAAATTTTGCCACTTCTTTCAGGTCCCAGGAGACAGAATTTTTTTGTAGGCCTCCGTGTGTGTTATGACGTCTCATGGGTGTCTAAGGTCAGACAATACCTTTCAAACCCAAACAATGAGCATTTGCACAAGGATGTAAATTTTATATAATATAACAGATTGTAGATTTGAATTGGTTCAAGAATTGGTATGTCCTACGAACATTTAAATAAATCGAAATTACACAATTACACACAAGTAGTTAATACTTATTGTCCTCAAGATATGTCCAGTAATGTCCACATGAAGCGTTGCAGTGCAACGAGGATATGTCCTCACAGTGAAGCCTTTAAAAATGACAGCATGCAAAGTCACGATATAATCCTCAGGTAATATTCCATGGAGCTATCAGTCCTGAAATAAATTTTGGCCAGCAGTTCAAGACGACAAGGTTACATAAGTCCCCGAAGACACTAATATCCACAGTATATAGTCCAAGGATAATCACCAAGATTTCTATCTGTCCACACATTTGGAATCCTACTTTGCTTCCCAGCACTTTAGGATTCAAACGAAGACAGTAGAATAATTACAGCATTTCTGCTCACATGGAATGAAAATTATAATAAATCCTGGGACTGTGTGAAGCACTAAATCTACCATATTGTAGATAAAACTAGCTATAACCCATAATGTATAGTGATTACCAATGCTGACCTCAGTCCTTCCAGTGACAGTATTTAACTACTGCAGCTCGATTCCCATTTCAAACAATAATATAACATTATCTCAGGACATAAACATAACATAGCACTGTCAAATTAGAATTCACAAAAATTACATAACCGGAATCACATCACTTTCCATATATAAAAACTTATGGGCAATCTTAGTTTTGATCTCAAAGCATAAACAAGTTGACTCAGTTTATAAGTTTAGCCATATTGGGGAATCCACCTTTTCCTCTTGTGCAATCTTAACAGGTGCATTTTGCAAAACAAACTCTAAGGGATATTCCCCTTTCTCTCTTTTATAGTAAACAAAGTACTTTTCGTGTGAGAAATTTTTCTCAAATAAAATTGAGAAAAAAGAATATTTTTAAAAGTTTAATCAGATAATAGGAGGCTATATAACACGTGTGACAGATCTTATGTGCTGCCGTGGACCAGATCTATGTGCATGCCAGTGTGACAGATCTATGTGCTGTCATGTGACAGATCTATGTGCTGTCATGTGACAGATCTATGTGCTGTCATGTGAACAGATCTATGTGCTGTCATGTGACAGATCTGGGTGCTGTCATGTGGACAGATCGGTGCTGTCATGTGACGATCTATGTGCTGCCAGGTGACAGATCTAGGTTGCTGTCATTGACAGATCTGTGCTGCCAGGTGACAGATCTGTGCGCCATGTGACAGTTATGTGCTGTCATGTGACAGATCTATGTGCTGCGTGTGACAGATCTATGTGCGCCATGTGACAGCATGATGTGCTGTATGTGACCAATTGTGATGCCATTGAAGATCGTGTGCTGCATGTGACAGATCTATGTGCTGATGTGACAGATCTATGTGCTGCCGTGTGACAGATCTACTGTGCTGCAATGTGACAGATCTATGTGCTGCCGTGTTACAGATCTATGTGCTGCCATGTGACAGATCTATGTGCTGTCAGTGACAGATCTGTGCTGCCATGTGGTAGATCTGTGCTGCCATGTGACAGATATATGTGCTGTCATGTGACAGATCTGTGCTCCATGTGACAGACTCTGTGCTGCATGTGACAGATCTATGTGCTGTCATGTATCAAATAACTTCACTGTATCCCCCTTGGGCAGGGCTCTTGAAAATAGTCTTATGCAGTTAGGTTGCCTGAAGAATATTTCAAGAGGCCTCTGACCAAAGACTTGACATAATAGTGTGTTTGATAGGAAATTCTGACCAAATGGCAGCTATTGCCCGTACGACCTTATTGCAACTCATACGATGATTTGAATTACCAAGATTGTTTTCTGGGTGTAAATGTATGTCAAAAGTTATTGAAAATTGCATCAAATGGTTTGCACAACAATGATTTAATGTAAGTTCTCAATAAAGTCGATAATAAATTTAAATTAACAAAAATCTTTATGTCCTCGGATTGGCTCAGCCAGTCTTGTGGATTTGTACACATAAACACACTATTTTCAGAAAATACTACAAATAATCAACGAGAAAATGAGGAAGCGATGCGCAGTGTGTTTCCAATTCAGCTCGTGGCACCGCCCTGGATGAGATCAAGGAACTCCTGGCTGATTTCCGTAACAAGCGAGCTCTTGGTTTAGGTTCAATCTTTGGTGATCAGCAGTGACAGACTGGAAGATATGGAAAAAATCAAGAATCAAGATAGTTGAAAAACTCTCACTACAACATTTAGACGGTTAACAGCGTAAGTAGATGTTTTAGCAGTTATAAGATTTGACACAAACAAAATTGGCAGTTAAGTCCCTAAGTGTTAAGTAAATGTTTTGCTAAAAAAAGTTGATTGGAATGATAATAAGGAAAATCAAAATTTAGTAAATCATAGCTGATAGTAAGGGGACAATCTTTCACAAGATCTCCTGCCATGAAATTACGAATTTGAGTTTTAAGGACGCCATGAAATAATTGAACATTTTCATCAGTATGTACATATTATATTGAATGGCTATCCAGAACGGTGGAACAGCCTTCAAAGTCTGGTGAAAGGTAGTGTGATATGCACTGACAAAATTAGCCTATGTACTTTATGTAACCTGTCAGTGCGGAACAGTGTGTCTATGATTATAGTCATTTGGACTTTCGGACTCAAAATTTGACTAGTGTCACGTAATGACTAATATATTAATACTGCTTATGAGAAATTCTGTGGTATGAGATAGTCATGTGGTCATAATAAAACATCTAGGCAGTGGTTTCTAAGATGTGGAAACAACGCTGTAAAGGGCTCGTATGAGTCCGTTTAGTGAGCACTGTATTTCACTCCACCGGTCCTTCCTCCCTGTCCTCCACCGGACAGGCCGCGCCCGCCCGGCGCCCGCCCGCCACCGGCCCGCCCCCGCACGACCGGGCGCCCGACACAGCCAGACGGGCCTCGCCACCGCCCCAGACCGTGGCCCGCCACCGCCTACTGACCGGGCCCGCCACGCCCACGACCGGGCCCGCACAGCCCGAACGACGGCCAGCATCCGCCCACGACCTGGGCCGCCGAGCCGCCCAGACCGGGACCCCGCCACCGCCCCAGACGGGCCAGGCCAACGGCCCACGACGGGGCCAGCACGCTCCGACGACGGGGCCCGCCACCGCCCACGACCGGACCGCCACCGCCACGGCACCGGGCCGGCCACCGCCACGAGCCTGGGACAGCCACCGCCCAAGACCGGGCCTCTCACCTCCCAGACACGGTGCCCGCCCACAGCCCAAGGACCGGGCCGGCCACCGACCACGACAGGCCCGCCACCACCGACCACGACAGGCCCGCCACCACCGACCACGACAGGCCCGCCACCACCGACCACGACAGGCCCGCCACCACCGACCACGACAGGCCCGCCACCACCGACCACGACAGGCCCGCCACCACCGACCACGACAGGCCCGCCACCACCGACCACGACAGGCCCGCCACCACCGACCACGACAGGCCCGCCACCACCGACCACGACAGGCCCGCCACCACCGACCACGACAGGCCCGCCACCGCCCACGACCGGGCCGCCACCGCCCACGAAGGCCCGCCACAGCCCACGACCGGGCCCGCCACCGCCCAGACCGCGGGCCCGCACCGCCCACGACGGGCCCGCCAGCGCCCACGACCCCGCCCTCCACCGCCACGACCGGGCCCGCCACCGCCCACGACCTGGCCCGCTCACAGCCTACGTACCGGGCCCGCCAACCGCCCAACCGGGCCCGCAATCGACACACCAGGGCCGTGCCACCCGCCAAGACCGGGAATGACGCCGACAGACCTGGCCAGCCACCGCACAAGAAATGGCCGGGCCACTCGCACGCCTTGCCTCACAGCTCCAAGACCCCTGCCCTCCACCGCCCACGCAACGGGCCCGCCACCGACCTCACGACCGGTCCCGCCACCTCCCACGACCGGTCCTTGCCACCGCCAGACCTGGCCCGCCACCTCCAACTCCTGTCCCTCTCCCCCCTTTGTCCCTTCTCCCTCCTCCACCTTTCCTGATCCACCTCCAATACCTGCCTCTCCACCTTCCACTTACCTTCCCTCACCTTTTCAATCACTTTTTCAGGCAGTAATATCAGTAAACATCAGTGGGAGTAACTGGTGGGACGCGGCAGGTGGACACACAGAGAGCTTTGAGGGGGAAAAAAGCTTGAAAATCATGTTAAATCAGCCATTTGCCTTTTCGCTGGGAACTTTTCACCTCCAATCAGGAAAAACAACCTTAAATTGGGAAACTGCCTCTAAACTGGGAATTTGCCACCTCTGATAAGTGACCCCTGTTAATCCCTTGTCTAAGTGTTCAATAGAATGACATCAGTTATAATCCATATTCCACCTGGAAAAAGCAAAATGTGTTGAAATTAATAGCAATATCATCCCAATTCCAAGATGACAATGGCAGTGTGCTTTTTATGTCCAAGGCATGTGAGGCGGGTTAAGGCTGTGATGTCACCATACTGAACTAGCATCAAGTACAGTTTTACTGTTTGCAGAATTGTTTACAATATAAATTGACTGAATAAGATAAGTATTTTATATGTAAAATATTGTTTTGCTCCACTGAACAGAGAAGTGACAATCCAAACCCACGCTTAAAGACACTATCAGTGATTTGAAAAATATCTGAAATTTGCAGGAATAGCTTCCAAGTGAAGGATAAGTCTGTAGAATTCTCATAAGTTCTCATAACGGCAGTGTTCCAAGATACGATTCCCCATTCAATTACGTGTTGTAGTAAGTGTCCGAACGGACAGTAATGACTAAAATTTCCGATTCTGTCCTTATTAGGTTGCTTCTAGTGTTATCATTTGCAGGGTATGTTAGGATACCTGTACTTGTTACATACATGCAAAAATCTGATTTTTGATGATTTTTTTGATTTTCTGATTTAGCAAATCACTGATAGTGTCTTTAAGCCAATCATAGCAGGCAAGGTTAACTGACAGATTCCATATATGAAGTTAACCAATCATGACCACTATACTTCTTAAACTTAGAAGTTCAAAGTAAATTAATTGATGCACTGCACAACATTATCACATCTTACTACAAAACGCACTTATACACTCTAGGCAGTCTAAATCATGTGCGATTAAGACACCGCACATGATGTACGAACAAAACAAATCTCTTACACTGATACACAAAACACTGGTCATATTAAGTCGACAAATACCAGGCATTCCTTGTGAGATGTGTGGGAGTTTATTGATTACTTTGTACTTCTAGGTTTACAGAGTGTAAGTTAATGCAGTTGTTTCAGGAAGTATTACCCCAATTTGTTTGGATAATAGGATATTCAAATCCAAAGTGTAGAACTTTATCCTTGTTTATACTTTTGGAGCCACTGTCAGTGTTTTATTTAAGAGTTAAATAATTCCTTAAATATGTTCTTAGTCGGGAGTGTTGTTTCAAGAAATTGAGTGTTTAGGGCGGCAAGGACCCTTTTGCAATAGCTGCCAGGTGTTAGATTTGGCAGGTGTAACACTTAATAAGAACACAACTAAAAATGGCAACTATTGCAGGTGGGGCTTTTTTGCAGTAAACCCTTGAAATTATTTTTACTGTTCCACACGAAAGGTGGAAATTGGAACATTTCAAAGCTGCTGTTTTCAGAACATGCTGTAAATGTGATAAACTACGGGCAGTCAGTAATGGTAACCAATGGTAACCATACCATGAACACTCTTAACCCTCCCACCAATCATAATCCCTAATCCACAATTTCTAAGCACTAACCATTAAAGTTCACTTAATCTAATCTTCATCTCAATTACCTAAACCATACCCACCTCTACCATTACTGACTATGCACAAACTCAAAAAGTCCAGGCATCCCAAAACTTTGACAAATTGTACATTAAAACAAATATTTCCTGTTCATGTGTTTGTTCACATACACAACGCTGCAAAAAACTCCGAATTTAGGGCTCAGTTTGGTTGCATTTAGAAGAAAAAACTCATTGGACTTAATGGATTCCAAACAATGTAACGATTCCTAATTCTGTAATCAGAAGGGCAGATGTAAATGAAAATTCTCAGCAAAAGCTCAGATTTAGAAATACGGCAAAAAGTAGACTTTTCATGGATTTTGTTAACTGCTTGGTGTGAATGTATTGATATCAATATACTTTAGAAAACCCAATTTTTTACCTTTTTGTATGAAATTGGCCTTATCAAAAATGAAATACTAAATAGAAAACACAAATTTTTGGCGTTGGATTGAAATCGGCCTTATTTAAAATGTTATACCAATTTATATTTCTGTCATTTTGAGAATTCAGTGCAGTTTTATTTTGGATTCAAGAATAGGACCTTTCATTTCAACCTGATCTCTCCTTATGGAGAAGACTGGTCATGTGTTGGTTGCTTGGTATTGCCATCATCTTTGTAGACTTCATTAAGTAGTAATTCTTCGCAGTTTTAATCTGCTAGCACTATGTCTTTATTAATACGATTGCATTATGACGTGTCTTTGCTTTGTTCTTACATAGGTTGTCTCTCTCTTAAATAACACACATCTAGATCTTGCCTGTATTTTGTTTTTCTTGCTCATATTGTGTGTCTAGCAGACTTGTCAATATTAAAACAAATTTGTGTCAGCATTGTGACCATTTTAAAGAGACATAGGCTCATTTCAACAAAATATAATAAAATTCATTCAATTTGCTCTTAAAACATAGTAGATTGAGTTTCGTATTTGCTCCTATAAAAAAATTGTAATTTTTGTACCAAAGAAAGAGTTCACAACTTAACCTTCAGATGGGGATATTTTTGATAGAATAGAAAGCTTACACCAGATGCAAAAATCAGAATTCACCATTCATGTCTATTAAGGCGGCGCACCTATCATTGAAATCTCCTCATTGCACCTTTAACAGTTCAGATGATAAAGCGTTAACAACATAAAGCATTACAACCATGCCAACAATCTGGGTTTAAAAAAAATGAGGTCACAACTCTTTTCCCAAATTTGTCAGTGTCTCTTTAAATTAAACTGTATCCGTTGCAAGATCATCAAGAATTCAAATCAAGTAAATTTCATATTTCTGATACGTGAATATGTTATCATATTCTTTCTACACAAAGTTATGGCCCTGGAAAAAAATTGCCTGCCCCTGGATTCATTTTTGAAATCAGGTGATGCACAATACTTCTGCATATGGAGATTATGGATTGTCCCAATTTGCAGGAACGATCCTAGGTTTTTGACCAACATGCAATGCATGGCAACATGATTGGTTATTTAGCAACAATTATATTATTGCTTTACCCAAAGGGCAGTCATTTTTTTTTTTTTAAATTTCAGACATTATCAAAAGTTACGGTTAGACTCACACTCTCTAAGAAAAAAGTGATTTATTTCAAAAAATCAATTGGATTGTGCTGTGGGTTGTGGGGTTAGATTATCTTTATATCAACATGTCGTATTAAACTGTAACATTTCATCCAATTCACTTTCTTGCCAAAAGTTCTTTTAAATCGATGATGTCTTGTTTCTCAATTGTTTCCAACTCATCTTTTTACTGTTTGTATTGTCATCTAGGCTTGAAGCGGAGAAAGACGCCCCCAATGTTGCCATGGCATTGCACTCACACACGTCTTGCCCCACTGTCGGGGTGAGGCGTCACGGGCCCCTTGCTTTAGCAAGCTGTCCTCGTTTCCCTTGCCCGGCAACCCGGGGGCTTCCCCCCTCCTCCACCGTTCCCCAAACAGGTGAGTCGGTCGCCTCTTGGTGGTGGGGCTCCTCGTGCCGGTGCCTGGGGTACGGGTAATAGTGCCCGGTGACTAGGGGTGGGGTTCACTCGGCCGGTGCCTCGGGGGGGTGTCATGTGTCGGTGGTCCGGGTACTGTGCAGGTGGGCTCCGGGTCCTCGTGCCGGCGCATGGGGTCGGTCATAGTGCCGGTGCATCGGCGTCCTCGTGCCGGTGACTCGGAGTCCTTCGTGCCCGGTGCGGTGACTAGGAGTCCTACCGTCATACTCGTTCTGGTGCCTAGGCGTCCTCGTCTGGTGCCTCGGAGTCCGTCCGTAATCTGTGCCGGTGCCTAGGCGTCAAATTCGTTGGGTTCCTAGGGCGCAGGTCTGGTGCCTCGGCGGTCCGTTGGCCGGGACTCGGGGTCTCGTGCCGGTGCCTCGGAGTAGTAAGAGTGGGTAGGGTGAATAGGAGTCATAGTCTGGTGAATAGGAGTCTCGTCTGGTGATAGGGTGGTAATAGGCCGGGTGCCTCGGAGTCCCGTGCGTCCGTCCTCTGCCGGGCTAGGCGGCCTCGTGCGGTGCATCGGAGTACTCGGCCGGTTGCCTCGAGTCATCGTCTGTTGCTCGGGCGTCCGTATGTCTGGTGCATCGGGTAATCGTGCGGTGCCTCGGCGTCCTCGGGCCGGTGACTCGGCGCGTCATCGTGCGGTGTGCTCGGGGTCTCGTGCCGGTTGCATAGGGGTCATAGGAGGTGCCTCGGCGTCTCGTGCAGGTGACTCGGGTACCTCGATTGCGGTTCCTCGTGCAGGTGGCCTCGGCGTCCCTCGTCTGGTGCCCTAGGGTTTCTAGTGCCGGTGACTAGGCGCCTCGTCACTAGTGCCGGTGCCTCGAGTCTTCGTGCGGTGCCTAGGGTTACTGTACGGTGCTGGCCGTCCTAGTGCCGGTGCCCTAGGCGTCCTCGTGCCGGTGCCTCGGCGTCCTCGTGCAGGGCCTCGGAGGCCTCGTGCCGGTGCCTCGGCGTCCTCGTGCCGGGGCCTGGCGTCCTCGTGCCGGTGTGCCTAGGCGTCCTCGTCCCGGTGAATCGGGGCCTCGTTGCCGGTGACTCGGACGTCCTCGTTGGTGCGCCTCGAGGTCAATCGTCTGGTGCATCGGGCCTCGTGCCGGTGCCCGGCGTCCCTCGTGCCGGTGCCTCGGCGCCTCGGCAGGTGCCTCGGGGTCCTAGTGCGGTGCCTCGGCGTCCTCGTGCCGGTGACCTCGGCGTCCCGTTGGTGCCTAGGGTCGGTCATCGGTGCCCGGTGCATCGGCGTCCTCGTGCAGGTGATGGGGTCCTAGTGCCGGTGACTAGGGTCCTCGTCTGGTGCCTCGGCGTCTAGTTGGTGCCTCGGGACTCGGGCCGGTGCCCTAGGAGTCCTCGTCTGGGTGCCTGCCTCGGAGCGCGTCCTCGTTGGTGCCTCGGCCGTCCTCGTTGCCCGGTGCCTCGGCGCCCTAGTCTGGTTTTGCCTCGGGTCCTCGTGCGGTGCCTCGCGGCTCGTTACTCGTGCCGGTGCCTCGGGGCATCGTGCCGGTGCCTAGGGGTGGTCCGCGTGCCGGTGACTCGGCGTCCTCGTCCGTCGCCTGCGTCGTACTCGTGGGTGCCTCGGCGTCTTCGTTTGGTGACTCGGGGTCCTCGTGCCGGTGCCTAGGCGTCGTCATAGTGCTGGTGCATCGGCGTCTAGTGCCGGTGCATCGGCGTCTTCGCTGCCGGTGCCTCGGGTCATCGTGCCGGTGCCTCGGGTACTCGGCGGTGCCTTCGGTATCGGGCCGGGACTTAGCCGTACTTCGTGCCGGTGCCTCGGCGAGCTAGTGCCGTGCCTCGGCGTACTCGTGCCGGTGCCTAGGCGTCTAGTGCGGTGCATAGGCGTACTCGTGCCGGTGAATCGGCGTCTCGTGCCGGGGGTGCCTAGGAGTCCTCGTGCCGCGGTGATAGGCGTCCTCGTGCCGGGACTCGGCGTAATCGTCCAGGTGCCTCGGGGTCAGCTTGCAGGTGCATCGGACGCGTCTAGTTGGTGCCTGCGGTCCTCGTCTGGTGATGTGTCCTCGTGCCGGTTGACTCGGCGTCCAGTGCAGGTGCCTCGGCGTCGTACTCGTGCGGTTGCCTCGGGTTCCTAGTGCCCGGTGCCTAGGCGTCCTCGTGCCGGTGCCCTCGGCGTCCTAGTCTGGTGCCTCGGGTTCCTCGTGCAGGGTGACTCGGTGCCTCGGAGTACTAGTTGCCGGTGCCTAGGGTATAATAGGGTACTTCTTAGTGCCAGGTGAATAGGAGTAAAAGTCTGGTGAATAGGAGTAATAGTCTGGTGAATAGGGTAATAGTTGGCAGGTGAATAGGAGTAATAGTCTGGTGAATAGGAGGTAATAGTCTGGTGAATAGGGAAGTAATAGGGACAGGTGAATAGGATACGTCATAGTCTGGTGAATAGGGTAATAGTGCAGGTGAATAGGCGTAATAGTGAAGGTGAATGGGGTAAGAGTGCAGTGTGATGAATAGGGGTAATAGTGCGGGTGAATAGGAGTAATAGTATGGTGAATAGAGTTTGTCTGGGAAAGGGTAATAGTGCAGGTGAATGGGGACTAATAGTGCAAGGTGAATAGGAGTAAAAGTCTGGTGAATAGGAGTAATAGTATGTTGAATAGGGTAATAGTGCAGGTGATAGAGTAATAGTGCAGGTGAATAGGAGTAATAATAGTGCTAGGGTGATAGGCGTAATAGTCTGGTGGAATAGGAAGTAATAGTTGGTGAAAATAGGGGGTATGGTAATAGTTGCAGGTGAATAGGGGTAATAGTGCGGGTGAATAGGAGTAATAGTGCAGGGGAATAGGAGTAATAGTGCAGGGTGAATAGGGTAATAGTGCAGGTGAATAGGAGTAATAGTCAGGTGAATAGGAGTAATAGTGCAGGTGATAGGAGTAAGATAATAGTGCAGTGTTGAATAGGAGTTAGTAAGAGTGCAGGTGAATAGGGGTAATAGTGCAGGTGAAAGGAGTAATAGTGCAGGTGATTAGGAGTAAAGGGCAGGTGAATAGGAGTAATAGTCAGGTGACTAGGGGTAATAGTGCAGGTGAATAGGAGTAATAGTCTGGTGAAGAGGTGGTAATAGTTGGTGAATGGGGTAATAGTGCAGGTGAATAGAAGTAATATGCAGGTGATAGGAGTAATTAGTGCAGGTGAATAGGGGTAATAGTGCAGGGGAATAGGAGTAATAGTGCAGGTGAAAGGAGTAATAGTGGTGAATAGGGTAGTTAATAGTTGCAGGTGAATAGGAGTAATAGTATGGTGAATAGGGGTTGGTAAATAGTCGCAGGTGAATAGGAGATAGTTGGTGAAAGGGTAGAGTCTGGTGTGAATAGGGATAATAGTGCAGGGAATAGGGTTAATAGTCTGGTGAATAGGAGTAATAGTCAGGTGAATAGGAGTAATAGTGCAGGTGAATAGGATGTAATAGTATGGGATCGGGTTAATAGCTGCAGGTGAATAGGAGTAATAGTGCAGGTGAATGAAGAGGGGGTAATAGTGCAGGTGAATCGGAGTAATAGTCTGGTGAATAGGAGTAATAGTCGGGTGAATAGGGTAATAGTGCAGGTGATAGGAGTAAATAGTCTGGTTTGAATGGGGTAATCGTGCAGGTGAATAGAGAGTAATAGTATGGTGAATAGGATAATAGTCTGGGAATAGGAGAATAGTGCAGGGAATAGGTAATAGTCTGGTGAATAGGGTAATAGTGCAGGGGAATAGGAGTAATAGTGCAGGTGAATAGGGTAAATGTGCAGAGTGAATAGGGGGTTAATAGTGCCGGTGAATATGGAGTAATATCTGGTGAATAGAGTAATAGTCTGGTGCATAGGGTAATAGTGAAGGGGAAAGGAGATAATGTAATAGTCTGGTTGAATGAATAGGGTAATAGTGCAGGGGAATAGGAGTAATAAGTAAGAGTAAAGTAAAGTAATAGTGAGGTGAATAGGAGTTAAGTGCAGGTGAATAGGGTAATAGTGCAGTGAATAGGGGTAATGTGCAGGGTGTGAAAGGCGTAATCGTGCAGGTGAATAGGAGTAATAGTCAGGTGAATAGGAGTAATAGTCGGGTGAATAGGGTAATAGTGCAGGTGAATAGGAGTAATAGTGCGGGTGAATAGGAGTAATAGTGCGGGTGAATAGGAGTAATAGTGCAGGGGAATAGGAGTAATAGTGCGGGTGAATAGGAGTAATAGGCTGGTGAATAGGAGTAATAGTGCAGGTGAATAGGAGTATAGTTGCAGGTGGAAATGGGTAATAGTTGCAGGTGAATAGGAGTAATAGTGCGGGTGAATAGGAGTAATAGTGCAGGTGAATAGGGTAATAGTGCAGGTGTGAATAGGAGTAATAGTGCAGGTGAATAGGGTTAATAGTGAGGTGATAGGGAGTAATCGGGCCAGGGTGAATAGGTAAAAGTCTGGTGAATAGGAGTAAAAGTCTGGTGAATAGGAGTAATAGTGCAGGTGAATAGGAGTATAGTCTGGTGAATAGAGTAATCGTCTGGGGAATAGGGGAAATAGTGCAGGTGAATAGGAGTAATAGTCTGGTGAAAAGGGTTAATGTCTGGTGACTAGGAGTAATAGGGCAGGTGGAATAGGAAGTATAGTCTGGCTGAACATAGGAGTAAAAGGCTGGTGAATAGGAGTGAATAGTCTGGTGAATTAGGAGAAATAGTCTGGTGAATAGGAATGAATATAGTCTGGTGAATAGGAGTAATAGTCGGGTGAATAGGAGTAATAGGCTGGTGATGTGATAGGAGTAAAGTAATAGTCTGGTGGAATAGGAGTAATAGTCTGGTGAATAGAGTAAGTAATGTCGGGGAATAGGAGTAAAAGTCTGGTGAATAGGAGTAATAGTGCAGGGGAATAGGAGTAATAGTCGGGTGAATAGGAGTAATAGTATGGTGACTAGGCGTAATAGTGCAGGGGTGAATAGGAATGAAGAGTCTGGTGAATAGGGTAGTACTGTCTGGTGAATGTGATAGGGTAATAGTGAGGTGAATAGGCGTATAGTTCTGGTGAATAGGAGAATAGTCGGTGGAATTACTAGAGTAATAGTGCAGGTGAATAGGAGTAATAGTCAGGTGAATAGGAGTAATAGTATGGTGACATGGGTTAATCGTCTGGTGAATAGGAGTAAAAGTCTGGTGAATAGGAGTAATAGTCATGAGGAATAGGAGTAATAGTCTGGTGAATAGGAGTAATAGTCTGGTGAATAGGAGTAATAGTCTGGGGAATAGGAGTAATTTAGTCTGGTGAATAGGAGTAATAGTCTGGGGAATAGTAGTAATAGTATGGTGGAATAGGAGTAAATAGGTCTGGTGAATAGGGTAATAATGCAGGTAACCTGCTGTGTGCGCTCATTCTAAATTAAAATAAAAAAATGAGAGAGCTTTGGCGTGTTGTTTTCGGTGTGTATTAAAACATACCATTATGCCTATTGGTATCGAAGTATAGGAGTATTAGGATTGAGCGAAATGTGGTATTGAGTTAGCCACACCTAAGTAAGATGTCCTAATGATATACAAATGTGAGGCTTGAGTAATGTGGTCACCTATAGGAGTGTGACCCCTAATGGTTTCATGCTTTATTTTTCATTTGCTGGGACTTTATTGGCAGTCATGATAACACCCCTAACATGGTTTGTGGTCTTATTTGAAGAATGTCAAGGGTCACGTATTTCAAGAGTGTCATTTTTACAACACTGCATTCTGTCACCATTGTATGGTGTGTTGTGGGGCCATAGGCAACCCAGGGCTACCAATGTCAAAGTAAGTAAGTAGTACAAAAAACGATTCCCCTCTAATAAACACCACTTCAGTTGTGTTTGGACCATGTGTTTCTAAAACTAACAAATCATGCCTGTAATGCCGGTAATGCTGATTAATTTGCGATTGCAAAAATTGGTGGTAGATTTTGCCAGCCTGAAACTGGCGTAATTGTACGAGAAATGACCTCAAACAACCATTTGTGAAAAATTACATGCCAAGGCATTTATTATGGCCAAATTTATGGTTATATCAACATTTACAAATTTAGATTAAGAATTGTGGTTCATCGAATGAAGCACACGTCTTTGGCTGTGTGCCTGTCTCTCGGTCTCGTTTTTTTATGCATCTCTGCCTTTATGTCTCTGCCACAGTTGTCTCCCACCTTTCTGTCTCTGAACCTGTCCCTCCACCTTTATGTCTATGCCCCAGTGTCTCCACCCTTCTGTATCATTGCCCCAGTGTCTCCACATTTCGTCTCTGCCCCAGTGTCTCCACCTTTGTCTCTGCCCAGTGTTCTCCACCTTCTGTTCAACTGCCCCTGTCCACTCACAACCTTATGTCTCTGCACAGTGTCTCCACCTTCTGTCTCTCCCCCAGTGTCTCCACCTTTCTGTCTCTTCCCCAGTGTCTCCACCTTTCTGTCTCTTCCCCAGTGTCTCCACCTTTCTGTCTCTGCCCCCGTCTCTCCACCTTTCTGTAGCTGCACAAGTGTCTCTACCTTTCTGTCTCTGCCCCAGTTTCTCACCTTTCTGTCTCTGCCCAAGTGGTTCCCACCTTTATGTCTCTGCCCCAGTGTCTCCACCTTTCTCTCTGCAACAATGTCCCTCCAACTTTGTCTCGCCCCAAGTGTCTCCACATTCTGTCTCTGACCAGTGTCTCCACCTCTTTCGTCTATGCCAGGAGTGTCGCCACAGTTCTGTCTCTGCCCAGTGTCTCACCTTTCGTCTCTGCCCAGTGTCTACCCTTCTGTATCTGCCCATGTCTCCACCTCTGTCTACTGCCCCAGCGCTCCACCGTTCTGTCTCTGCCCCAGTGTATCCACCTTTCTGTCTCTCCCCCAGTGTCTCCACCTTTCTCTCTCTCCCAGTCTACACCTTCTGTCTGCTGCCCCTCTGTCTCCACCTTTCTGTCTCTGCCCCAGTGTCTCCACCTTTGTCTAGGCCCCCAGTGTCTCACCTTTCGGTACTGCCCAGTGTCTCAACATTTGCTCTGCCCCCAGTGTATCCACCTTTCGGTCTACTTGCCCAGTGTATCACCTTCGTCTCTGCCCCCAGTTGTCTCCACTTTATGTCTATGCCCAGTTGTCTCCAACTTTATGTCTCTGCCCTTATACACTCTTCCGTACCTTTTTTTTTTTTTTTTTTGTTTTCTGCCCAGTGTCTCCACCTTTTAGTCTCTCCCCCAGTGTCTCCACCTTTCTGTCTCTGCCCCAGTGTCTCCACCTTTCTCTCTCTCCCCCAGTCTCCACCTTTCGTCTCTGCCCCTGTCCATCCAACGATTTCTGTCTCTGCCCTTCCCCTCCACCGTTCTGTCTTCCACTTAGAGAATAAAAGGTGAGATTTTTTGTTTTGGCATATTAGATGGTGTCATAAGGGATGGGCATCCAAATATTGAGTGGTGGATGCCGCGCAGCCGGTATCCCCACGATAAAATATGGATGCACATTACCATTATGACACCATCTAAGATGGCCCAAAACAAAAAAAATTCCTCTTTTTATTCTCAGGCTAGTTGAAGGGTAATTTTTACTTCTATCGGACATAATTTTTTTTGTCAAAAAATATCTAACATCATTCTTTTTTATTCTTTAAAGTAATTCCACCCCTCTTGAAAACAAATGTTTCAATCCAAAGAACCAAAAGGTCATCACGCGGTGATCGTCACGCGCGTAAATTGCATTTGCGTACCAACGCGAAATGCACGACGCAGTATAAAAACGCGCAGTTGAGCGCGGATTATTCGAATACACCGCGTACTAATTGCCTGCACACATATTACCATCTATACCCAGTAGTAATGGAATGGAGGAGCTTTGACCTATCCAATCAAATTTCTTGTTAACATGATACACCACACGCCCACGAATAAGAATTACAACCATCTCTCCACCTCTCGCCCTTCTGTCTCTCTCGGCCTCCCTAAAATATGTTGATGTTAAGGTAACATAAAAGTTTCGGTGTGTCAGTTTCAAAAAACTTTATAAATCCAATTGCAACCAAAGTTGGGGTCATGGAAACAATATGGGAACTTTCACATGTTAAGGAGGTTAACATTCCAAGGTCAAAGGTCATCATTAGTCAAGTGACACTAAATGTCAGGCGATATTATTGCTACAAGATTGACTAGGAATGTTCCGGGGGATCATAATTACTGGGTGGTCATATCAAGGGAAGGGGGAATCCACGCCAAAAACAAAACACCATGCAAAGAACATGAGTAATGAGGCTGCTGCAATGATTTTTAAATTCATAAAAAGAATGAATCATTGTCATTGTAATTGTAATCTCATCATTATTATTAGGATAGAGAGATGGGCACTCTTTTTCCGTGTACCCAGGTCTTGTCCTTTTGTTATTGGGCATTTCAGATTGTTTTTTTCTTGTTTGCAAAATATATTGTAGAGATTCTTAACAAGGAACCACATACTGCTCACTCTATGGCCTCGTTTTTTTTGTCTACATAGACTGAGCATCTTAACAATGAACCACCTCTGCTTCTGCCTTGTTTTGTCTTGTGACTGTAGCTTGCTTAACAAGTGAACACATACTTGCTATTGGCCTGTTTGTATCTTATCTCATCTCCATCTCCTCTCTATCTCTATTGCCTTTCTTCCCCTCCGTTATGTAGACATTTAATGAGTGAACACATACTCTATTTGTCTATATAGACTGTAGCATACATAACAGAACAGGAAGCTGCTTCAAGGATCTACAATTTCATTGGAACGGGAAAAGATTAGGGCCTTGGCGGAGGATCTCTTTACCTAAGAAAGACCAAAAGTATTCTCACAATAAGATATCTGTGTAACTGTTGATTAAGGAGAGGCAGCAATTAACAAGTGTGGCAGGTTAAGGGTAGC
>JAMKCH010046470.1:0-11520 GCA_023653785.1 Ophioderma brevispina
TGGGAAAACAATAACAAACTCCCCTTCGGTGCATAACATAACTCTCATCTACCTAGATAAGCATGAAATTTACTTCCAAGTGGTTATCAGACAGCTGCAAATGCAATGGCTCTCTAGGCCAGCATTGAAAATACATGGCTTTCACACAGCATGCATCTCAATTGTAGGACAACAGACAATTTCAGCATAAAATCTTTGCCTACCCACACAATTCATGCCAAAAAACAATGACGAACAAAATGCCCCCAAAACGCAACATCTGCTCAGAAATTTCAAATCCACCACAAACTAACTTTTCACAGAAAGTCATTACTTGGCATACCCGTCGAGTTTCAAAGAATTGGACAAATACATGAGAACAGTTTTATGAGAGAACATTGGTTTTCCTACTCAATTTGGCTACGTGATGACAATAGCCTATATTATAGGCAAAAAGAAGATTGACACAAATCAGTAGCTATACCACCGACGTCATATAATGACAAAAACTTATCGTGAGGCTTACTGTGCCTTCAGAAATGTACATCCGGAAATAAATTCAGTGAGACGACTTTTCTAAGGTGCACACCCTTTATGTGCAGGCCGCTACAGCAAGAGACTTACGCATTTGCTGTTGCCAAAGTGCACCACAGTGAAAAAGGCTTTTTGCACATGCAGAATTCTAGAAAACCACCATGTACAAATTTTTTTTTTCCCACTTTGAACTCAAGGTTGAGGCACACTATGTCCTAAAGCCATGGTGATGAAAGGTTTTCATCAAAAAAATTATCATGTCATAACAGGAATTGTGACCAATTGTGGTATTAAAATGTGAACTTTCTGCAATAGAGACTTGCAACTTCACAAAAGTCTTGGAACTTGAATCGATTTGAAACGAAGACCAGGTCTATAGCCAGGATGAAAAACAGACCAGCTTATCTAGATATTTGTCCAAAAAGAAACCCTCCATTGAGTTACTTGAAACATTTGAAAGAGTCCACTGGTAGGATATCCTATCACTTTTGTCACAAGTGGCAACACATCTCCATGGAATAATCTTGTAGAAAGCTTGCCTGAAGATCATCTCATACTAGAAATGATTTTCAGAAATTTAACTACCATGCACAAGAATTCAGCCCAATCCATGCATTGAATCCGCCCCAATGCTATTCATTCGTGCGTATTATGGAGGCACACAGCGGCCAGTGACAACTAAGTGAAAAGTCATGTGAAAGAACACTGGCTTGTTGTTTCGGATGACTTATTACGTGATTTTGAAGTTGTACACCACAGCCACCGTCCGCCCAAGTTCTTATTCCTTAGCTGGAAGCAATCGGTTGTAAGTTTTCAACTAAGACTCAGAGCACTGATGGCTGCGCTGGTCAGAAACGTCCAAAAACGCATGTGGCCGATATTTAGCTCCAGCACGTATGTAAATAACAATGTTGTTGCAACTTCTGTTCTTCCAGGTCAGGGAAAGGGGTGAAGTTGAATGCTGCAGCTGGTTTTTTTGAAATTAGCTGCAGGAAGCTATCATTAATGTTGACACTGTTAAAATCAGAGATGCCAGAGAACTGTATGATTTTGGTGTTGAAATTTAAGTGGTGAACCCACATGAACCTTACACAATAGGTGCTTCTTTTTATATCAAGGATGATGAAGTAGATAGACAGAGGGAACGACCCACGTATTCAACAATAGTTGGAACACGAAATCTGCAATGTGTGCTCTTCTGTGGGAAAGCCAGAAAGCTTTAAAATTTGAGAAACTTTCGTGTTACTGCTAAGTTGTTTGCATATTGCCACTACCAGATTTGTGCAAATAAAAAATATGTTGCCATTTCAAGCTTGTTAAATTTTCAGACTATTCAGGCAAGAGAGCGATGTGAACATGATGAAGTGGATCATACAGACTCTGAGGACACATACGATCATATAGCACTGATTGAGTGCAAAGATTCCATTGTAGCCATCAGCCAAGTTCTGATTCCTGTTATGACTTCTTTCTTTTTCATGTTACCTCAAATGTTATTGTAAATATAGAGGATCCAGCCACTGAGGATGATTTCGGTCATACATATCCAAAAGGGACTAAAGTTATCTGTGGCTATTATTATGACATGATGAGGCACAAACTGTGTCCAGGAGGAGTCACAAAAACAAGGCCAAGACCGAATCCAAGGCAGTTATTCCAAAAAACTGTGTATACTTTATTTTCAATTTGAACTGATGAAACAGGAGTCTGCTTTCATTTAAGCAATGATGACTATGTAGACAATATATGTGCGATTGTGATGTAGCAAGCAATTATCTGAAGCACCCTGCAATTAGACATTTAATTAATTTTGAATAAGTAAGGTAATTTTCATGGTTTGGTCACAAAAACTTTTTCTTTGAAGATTAATTTATCTTCTTTTGCATTTAAATCAGCTGTAAATAATATGAATATGGTGATTCAGGTAGAAATTGGCATGTTTAAATGTACCTGAAGAATCAGGATGGAAAGTATACCAATTTATAATGTTCAGAATTACCCAATATTTGTGTTAATGGATGACCAATATAGAAAGTAGGTACACCCCACAAGTAAACATTTTCTTGATGGAAATTTCATGAGGAATTCAAATATGATGAGAAATTAATGGTAGGAGCAAAGGGGGGAGAGTTATAAATCTTTAAAGGTCACTATATTTTTGTTTTAAAAAATCATATATTTTCAGCCATAACATCTTACACTTTAACCTACCTCACTTTTAAGACATTTTTGGATTCCTTGTGACATCCCTTTCCGGAAAACTGTATACTTTGATGGAGGTAGGGGTAATACTTCTGGAAATGGATTTACCATTAAAAGCTCCAAAGGCGTAAAATTTTGCGAAACTTGGACGCAATCGATGCTAAGGGGGCAGTTCAAAACGCATGGCATATAAATTATAAATATACATATAATATGTAAATATACGTTTGATGCTATCAGTAGGGAAGCGATGTACACCTTCAGACCTAATACCTATAGATGATATCATCGCTTTTCTACCAAAACCTGGTGTTAGCTCAATAGACTATTTGAACAATCCCCAAAATGCATCTCATTCGGTGCCATTGCCATCGGGAACTTTGACCCAGCCTCAAGTTGGCTAAAAACACACGGTTAGGAAGCGTTAACTAAAATAGCAGAAAACTTACTCCTATCTGTGACGTTGCAGACAGTTGTTAAATCGTCAGTCAGGTGACAGGTAGGGCACAGTACGATCGATCGAAAATATCACGTTTTGTCGTGAAATTCAACACAAGTGCCTCGATTGTTTTTTGTTCCAAGATGTGTGATTCCATTTATTAGGGGTCCAATGGTGAAAGAAAGGCCAACAAGTTTAAAAGTCTCAAGAATTCAAAAAACTCACCATTTAGGACATTGGTTAGATATCTAAAATAATGGGGCAAACGTATTGTCCATTTACTTTCCGTCTTCATGTAGTATTCAAATAGCAAGGAAAAAATCAAAATATTCACGCGTAACTGAGAACCAAATATTGGTTTTCTCATTACGCGTGATGATTACAGATGGTTGAAAAGTAATGCCGTTTTATTGCGTTTGTTTAGCAGTGCGCAAGTAAGCATACTGTTTTGTACTTTAAAGACATTCCCCCCCATTAACTTATGTATATTGTGCGTACAATCAATCTTATGTTCATAAATATAAACATACACACGCAGGTGTCCATTGATATCGCTCACAATGACCTCATTTGTGATGTCATATACGCGCAACAATACTTCGCTTTTTGTGACGTAATCAAACTACGATACAATTTGAATAAATGTTGGCCCTGAACATTGATAAAAATTTCACTGACTATCCTGGCCCAGCTCGCGGTGAATTCAGAATGGCGAGAGCATGGGAGTCATGAATGCCTGAAATCACAGAAATGTAAAGGAAACTCAATAAACTAACAAATATAGTAACTGAAAACGAACATAACGTTGTTGGTAGATGGTTTTTGTTATGATGAGATAATTGTAAATAAATATTTTGGGTGACATGGTGAATTCATGTAATATAACGTGATTTTAATAATGCCTATGGACATGATGATGATGGACGGTGACATGACGAAAGTTCGCATAGCTGAAATAATACATCAAGGCTCAAGCTCTTTACGCGCGCTGAAGTTTTGGTTCATACACATGAATGTACCGGGTTTTTCTGGGGGGTTGAGTCGACAAGAACTAAAAACAACATGAGGATAGATGCAGAACTTGTATGGGCAAGAATATGGTATTGTGCCACCACCCTATGAGTTTTGACCAGCTCAACAGAAACTATTAACTGCAAGTTGAGTGATGTGCGGTGGCAGATCAGACTGATACTCCCGGTCTGACACTTGAGGTAGAAGTGAGAGTGTTTTTGACAACGTAAAATCTAGTATACCACAATGTAGCTGCTAGCGTGACTGCACCGGCAAATCTAGCGGAGATATCGCCCGGCTTACCTGCACCTGGGTCTGCTAACGTCCCCGCTTCCGCACATGATGATGGTGTGCATTGGCATATGATTAGCGAGTGGCTACGCGCGGCGATCTAACTTGAGAAGATGACCGCCATGAGAAGACAAATAATGGGTACACGTGCGTGGCAGTGCCGCCTTAGGAAAGGGGAAAGGTGAATTTAACAGCTGGTTTTAAGGGACTTAAAAGTTTTAAAGTATTTCGTTAAAATGAGGCCCCGGGCCCTGATGCAAACCAAACACAAAACACACAAACCGTATCTCCCATTCTCCCACCACACATCATGACAATTCAACCATGAAACAAGGCGATCCCCATTACAAGGTTACGCAGTGTATAATTTATGCATAAAGGTGACCTGGGGAATCCCCTGGCAGTATGACCTCTGACATTAAACAAACTGCAGGTACGTCATTTTATATACTGAAACACAAGAAAGCAAGAATCGACAGACCGAAATGGAATTGTTTTTTTCAAGTTTGTGAATTGTTTTTTTCAAGTGGATTCGTTTTGTTGTTCTTTCAATCTAACAAGAACACTCACGTGAGTCCAAAACCACAGGGCGCGGGCTCTTGGCTCTGTCTATGTTATGCCATGCGTGGTCATGCCAACGTTACACTATAGTCTAAGATGGAAATCTTCTCTGTGTAATTTCCAGGTTAAAAACAATTTAAAAAGTTGCTGAAATTTTTGTTGATATTTTTAGATATCAAATCATAGCTGTCTTGGAACACCAAACCCATGTAAGGCCGCATTAAAAAAAATAGATTCTCGTAGCTAGCCCTCCCTCCTCACTTTAGAGGAATATTGCTTAAATTTTTTTTAATGTCTTCAATTTCACTGATAAGTTGATGGAGATGGGCCACTGTCACTCCATTGGATTTAGAGACATAGGTCTTTCCCTCATAAACCTATATTAAAATAAAAAAAGGCCTCACCATTTTTTTAGCTTTTTTGATGCGGCGGAAGTTAGTGGGAATATCAATTTTCAGTGAAAAGGGCCAAATTTTAGTTTCATTTCGGAAAAAAAAAATATAAACGCCCGGCCCGCCCTAGCTCAATTTTTGCAGGAAAAAAATAAACATAACCAGAAACCAAGGCATGCAAGTAGCATACAAACACAAGCTCATACAACATGATACAACAATGGTTTTCAAGCATACCATATTGCCAAATTGAAGGAGCAAAACATTAGTTATGTGGGGTTAGGGTATAACTTGAAAAAGTTGTGTTAATTGAACTGGAATGTGCATATTTCAAAAAACATTAATTTTACCCAATAATATTATTTTCATGCTCATAGTCTAAAATTTACAAGGGTGGTGAATATGATATTTTATGCGGGGGATTTATGGTATTATGAATAGTTCTTTGACTTCTGGACTGAGCTGAGGCTATCATTAAAATTTATTTAAATTTGTTAGAAGAATACAACGTTGCAGATGTTCTTGATTGAGATTGTAAAAACCTAACCTCACATGCTCACTGGTTATAAGTCTGTGACATGCCATGGTGTCACCGAGCTGCACTGCAGTCAAACGTGTCAAATGAATCAACCACGTTTATGAAACAGTAGCCTAGCCATCTGCTATAGCCTAGGTAGGCCGATCCACAGCCCCCATGCCAGTCCTGCATGTTTTTTTAAATACTGCTCCTGGTCAGCTGGTATCCAGAATGTACACGGATCATCTACTAAATGTTCAGGCGCACACATAAACACTTGTCATGTGAGACTTGCATGGTGTATACAAACAAACAAGCCTTGAAAGAATTTTGTAGATCCCAAACCATAGGGTGATGTATAGGCTAAACATGGCACGTAGGCTATCCATGTTGACCCACATTACAGTTCACTTGGCCAAAATTCTCTGAACTTCAAAATGCTGTGTCCAGAACATGTATATTCCATGGCCATATGACATAAACTTAAACAAAGAATATATAAAAGGAAAGCTTGATATAATAAAAAGTCCCATTTCCATGCGAATTTCCTTCGTAAAAACGGGTAAAAAAAACTCCCGGTTTTTTAAACTCCACAAATCATGCAAATGCCGTTAGTCCTAGGTGGTGGCCCCATAAAAGGAAATAAAGTATATGTTAAAGATGTGATAATATGGTTGTAAGGTAAATGATTATAAAGCCGCATTTAATTGGTCCAAAAAGCGCTGTTGTCAACCGTATGACGTAGGGGGGAACCCTTAATTTCAAAGGCATTCATGAGACTCGTTATTTTAAATAGGGGTGAGGAAAATTGCATTGCATAAAGAACGATGCATTGTAGGGGATTCTGTACGGGAAACCCAAGAACCACAGATTTTTTAGCAAAGTTACAGTTTGAATGAGGTTAAAAACCTGCGCCAATGTTTTTAGGTTATTGATTTGGATCGGTGGTATGTTTGGTTCTCGGAATGTTTCCCTAGGGGGGCTGACGCCACCCTCGGGAAATTCCTCGAAACCAAAACAAATACCTCGATCCAATCAATAACCTAAAAACATTAGCGGCGCGGTTTTTAACCTCTAATAAGATGAAGAATGAACAAAAAATCTCAAGAAAACACTTCAATAATGCATTTAATAAGTCTCCTTAAATCTGCACTTAGTAAATTTTAGTTGAGACGAAATGTTCAGATACAGAGTCAACAACAAGAGGTTTTAAATATTTACACCATTAAGGTTTCTTTCCGGTTTGCAAGAAAACAGTATCTACCACTATGAAACACAAAGACATATTACATTAAATCTAGGGTCACTAATTTTGCTGATGCTGAAAGTGATGCTGAAATGTTTAGTTCACGCGTAACATGGATGACCAATTTTTTCTTAAACCATGAGAAATGTGGCCCAGCGCATCTGAAGGTAAAATGTGGCCCTGTTAATTATTTTTCTTTTACAAATAACAGTGTATTCCAATGTAGCTCCAGATAATTTGGCATGTACTACAACTGTGTGTGACATCCATCCATAGTAGCCTTCTTCACGCGTAACCTGGAAACCAAAACTATCATGTAATTTTTCAGGGCAGAAATGTAGTGCTCAAAATTCATCCTCTTCACAAACTGGTAGCAATACATCTGCGGCTTTCTTACCATGAATGGCTCCGCCATTTGGTCTTAGGATGTCATCCAATAGGATGTTGTAGCGTCTCGTTCTGATGTGAGTGATGGAACCCCTTCACAGTTCTACGCATGAATTATGGGCGCACATTTTTCTTGCACTCGGTAACCTATATTTCAAAATAAGGACAATAAAATGTGTCTTGCAGTATTTATATTTAACCATTGAATTCAAATAGACAACTCACTACAGCAACTTACATTTCTAGCTAATTTAACTTTGTGATATGTTGTGTCATTTAGTACTTTTAATTCAAAGCCCCAGGCCCAGGATTCACTGTGAATCGGTTTTTGTTTTTTGTATTGGTGTTTATTTATCTTTGCAACTAATCAATTCTCGACCTACTCTGTCCCTGAAACTTGTGATTATGCTTTGGTAAATGCAAGTTGTTATTGTAAAAGGGCCTTACCATTGCCATGTACCTACAAATGGTTGTTGCCTTGCCAGAAAACGTCCTTCAAACTTCACTGGCCACATATGTGTTGACCTTTAAGCTGTAGGTGTAGTGAATAATCATTTAGTAATATAAAATAAGTGTTAAGTGGCTTTATGCTGTACAGACATTTCAGTACTAAATTTTGCCAACAATTATATTACACAAAATTTTAACAAATTAAAATAGAACATTTGATGGGGCCCTTAGGCCTTTATTCAAGCTGTCAATTGATTTTGGACGTACACTTATACTTACTTCAGAGGCTGAGGTTGGTCAGTGCTGGTTGTGACCAGGGATTTTTATTTGCAGTGCAGGAGTAGGGGAGGTCTCACATCTGGCTATTGGTTAGGAGTATAGTTGATATCAAAGCGTTGCTACAGTTGGAGCAGGAGGTTGGGTCATTGGCTTGCCCACAGACAGCAGGACGGCTACAGAGGAATATCATCAAGGCTGTTTACAGCAGAGGGGCAGATGAGTTTGCAGCTGTAATGAAAATGAATAAATAAACATTACTACCATGCCACACGGACACACCTGAACGTGATTACTGTTAATTGAATCAAAACATTTCAGTGATGGTCTGTTGTTAGTTTTAAATGAATAGTTGATAAAGTATTGAATTAAAGATCAACCACATTCTCACGTAAGTTGGAATACAAATATGTTTTGTTAACTGCAGTTTGTCACCTACAGGTACAACACGGTAATTAGTACACATTAGAAAGGTAGAGTGAATTTCAAATAAAACTTAACTACCAGTGTATAGTTTCACTTCCTTCCACGCGTTTGACATATAGTTATTTTCACAGCACACTTCCAGGGAGGGCAGGGACTGCAAAAAACGCTCAGTTTCCGTGTAGCTACACACCGTTCTCTCACTGTCTGTATAGAGTGCCAACTTCATGGTGGCCTGGAACCTGTTTAACATGACGGTTCTGGCGATTTTCTGTCAATATTCATCTTGTGCAAACTTAAAACACACTCAGACGAAAAAATGTGATGGTGCAGTCGGGAGCACGCATCTCTTGTGAGGTTTTCCTTGGTATAGGTATTATAACTCCTTGGCATCACGTTTACGAGCTCTGCCAAACTTTCCACGATTGTGATGCATGCTCTTCACCACAGCACTTTCGCCATCACTGGGCCCCCTTTCCATGACGACGTGCCTGGTAGTTGTGGTGGAAGGACTGCATTGAGTCTTTTTGATTAACCAAGTCTGATATGGGCCCTTGGACTTGTATTGTGGCCCGACACACCCATCTGAGAATTGAAATCTTATCGATGGACCATTTGACTGTGGTAGTCAAGTGTGCTGGAACGGCATGCTGGGATGCATTGACGCATGTAATCGTGTGTGTGAGATCATCAGGATACAATGATTGTGGGGAATCCGGTAACTATTCTGGGCAATAGAGCATAGGGTAATAGGTTACAATTGGGTGACGTAGCACTTTGCCTGAGTCCAGTAAGCACCTGGGCTTCATCTTGATGACGGCACAGGTGAAATTTCGCAAGTCAGAATGTTGCGTGTTGTATTGGTGGTAGATTGTGTTGAGTGTGGTAGCTGTTATTTTGCCGTCTTTCACAAACAAATGTCAGCAAAGGTTTCTAGTTCAGTTTTTAGCTCCCTTATTCATCTCCGCATGGTACCTGACTGGGGTAAATAAGCATCTCTCTTAATGACATGCACTGAAGTTTTGCCCTGTTTGTGCTGCTCTTCTCTTTCCAGAGTCCACTTCTCCATTCCACTACTTTTGCAGCGTTCTTCGCAGAGGGCCAAATGCTTGTCCACCATACCCAACTCACAGTCTTTACATTTTCGCTGCAGACATCTGGATGATGGAATGCCCATCCGGTGACTTATTAACATGGTGATGTGGTGAGAGCATAGGGGTCTTTCAATTGTCGCAGCATTTTTGATGAAGCCAAGTAACCATTGATGGTTTTTAGTTTCAGTTATATTTTCACAATAACTCGCACTGCCAGCCCACAAGATTGACTTCTGTTTGCCAGCTTCACCAAACTTTGGACGCAGGTGGTAGAATTGCTTTTTCCAATCTTGAAATCAGGTGGTCCTTTTTTAAACCGGGTGATACAGCTGAGCAATCGGTATTGGTGTAGAAATCTGGTAGCTTATCCTGTCTTCTGCTCACCATCTTTTTATCTTTAATGGGTGCCGACATGCCTTCATAAATTATGTGTACATTTCTTTGGTGGTGTTGATAGCTCCTTCCTGCCAGCTGGTCCTTTTGGCCTTCATGAGCAATACGGCTCACTCCAAAAATGTCTTTGCAGCTTTCCATTTGCATTTGAATTTTTCAGGTGCTCAGTGTGGATGCCAGCATTTCTCTGGACGAATCCGTGGTGCTTTCAGTCTGTTGATACTGTTTCCATAACTACATCTTGAAAAGCCATTCTTTTATTGGCTGTCTCTTATGAAACAGTTTCAGCTTTAGTGAGATGGCCGTTTCCATTAGATTATTGTTGTTGATACAAAGATGATTAGGATTTTTGAGATGGCTTGTCTGGCTCTCGAAGGCTTTTCGTCGTGCTTCTTCGGACCTTAAATCTTCATCACCACTTTCCTCGATGGTCTGATTCGTCAGTTTTGTCTTGTAGTTCCTGCTCTGCTGTTAAGCAATTTTTCTAGTGTTCAAACCGATCTTTCTTCTGAATCCAATTGTTTTTCAACTTTCTTGTAGCCGTGTTCTTCCTAATACACCGTCTTTCTTTTTCTTTCTTGAGAGCATATTTTCTTCGTCTGTTAGCGTGAATGCGGTCCTGACTCTTCTGGGTCATTGTGCTTGATTTGTCTCGCTTAATTTTGTCTCCATTTTGCCTTTTGTTGTTAATTGTTTGTCTTTTTCTGCTCTAGTTTGGGGTTTCTTCTTTGTCTGTTTTCTCTTTATCAGCCAAGCGTTGATATTTTTTGCTCTCATTTTCTGCATCGTTGGCCCGTTGCAGCATTATCCTTTAGATTTATCTCAGCAGAGCCTCTACCTTTGTCCTTTCCTCTTGAGTCAGATTCCTTTTTTCAAGTTCTCTTCTGCCATAGCTAAGTTAAGTCTACGATCTTGCAGTCTAATTTATTTTCTCCAAGAGTTGTGGTATTTTCAGGGTCAGTGGCCTTCTTTTTTGTTCACACCAATTCTGTGATGTTGATTTGTCAGAAGGATTAGAATCTCCTTTTCCATTTCTGCCTTCCACATTGTTTGATTTGCCTTTACGCTGGCTTGTCTCAAGTTAGATTTAGAGGCAACATTCTCTGGACAGAAAATGATTTGAAGTGAAGGCCCCAACACATCCCGCGTTCCATACAAAGAATTCGTAGCTTGTAGGAAAGAGGCATTGATGTCTATACATGCACCTTTTAGAAACCTGGAGTTAAATAGGATGGGTAGAAAAAGAAGTGAAAAATTTACAAGTATTTTAATTTTGTTTGTTCTAGAAAAATTGTTGAAGTATAAAATTCCCCTTTGGAAATGAA
>JAMKCH010046471.1:0-11248 GCA_023653785.1 Ophioderma brevispina
TGGCGACGCCATCTGGGATTTCTCAAAATGCCCAAGGAGGCACAGGTGGAACCCGGCAGATTCTTATCTACACACCCTAATCTATCATTTCAGCAAAAACATGGTGTATTATACTAAGTTTTACGGTCAGGCATAATTTGGGCCATATCCACCGGAATATGAGACATACATGTGTGTTCTTACAGTGAGGGTAGGCCACGATCTGCTCGATTGGGCTTGGGGATTCCAAAAGGTACTGTGAAAACTGATACGAGGGGTGGTGATTGATAACGTTCTAGCATAAGTAGATAGAAAGAGATATGTACAGAGTTCAAATTACACCCGTCTCAGTTATTCATTCAAATGAAAATGCCAGAGGGTCATTTGTATATCTGTTCTATTTTTTTAAAAACTTTAGCGGTAGGTAATAAACATTGAGAGGAGTTTGCCGGACCTATTGAAGCAATTACCGCGAAAAATTAAAAAAGTTGCGGAGTTCCTTTTCATCTTTGGGAGAGATAGTAGTCAGGCGGTGCCAAATCGGGGTGATAGCTGGATGTTCTACCAGATTGAACCCACACTGATGGATGCATGCGTCATGGCTACATAGACTCATGGAATGCGGCATTGTCATGATGTGGGAGAGCACCCCGCATTCCAGCTTCCCTTCAACTTTTTAATTCTCGCGTAATTGCTCAATAGGTACGGAAAATCTCAAGTTTGGATTACCTGCAAGTTAAAAAAATAGTAGAAAGATATACACATGAACTTTTTCGGAATTTTCATTTGAAGAATTGAAACTGTAGCGGAGTAAATTTGAACTTGTAGCATATCTCTTTCTACCTTAGGCTTAGGGACTATCAATCCCCCCCGTACATGCTTTTACGCAGGCGTCTCGGTCCAGTTGGACATTAAAACATAGCTCTTAAACCTTGTTCAAAAGATCTAGTAATATCATGATAACTTAAGACAAAAATATTAAAGTTCAAGCAATTCATGTTCTGTTAATTACTGTGCATTACTCAAAAACCTCCAGCACTTCCCCTGCAAAAGGAATCTCTATCAAACATAATACCCTGAACATTACGCGCCATGCTACAGAGCCTTGCGCCTGTAGCCATGCGCACCGATAACTCTAATATCAAACAGCCCATATTAAATTATTATACACCCCAAACCAGTGCACTCGGAATTTGTCTGCTCTGCTACAAAAATACAATCATTGGACTTGGATACCGCTCCAATAATTTTAATGAACCCTAACAACACTGAAATGGCAGTAACAAACTGGTAGCACTTCAATAAATTTTATTATCAAAGCTGATCAACTTTCAATTCTTGATGTAAGTTATAACCAAATTCACCAATTGAAAGCAAGTTTTTATCTACATTTCCAATTCTTGTCATATTAACTAGAGAACATTTACCTTCTTACATCTGAGATGGTTTGGAACACTTGCCCCCAACTTGAAACATATAAATTGGCTGGAAATCGAATAACAAGTGTCCCTAGTGGTTGCTTCTTTGAGAACTGGTGGCAAGCTCTCCAAGATTATGGGATTTGAGTAGAAAAATCGTTAAAATGCACTTGTGAAATTGAGTCATTCTGGCATGGATTCTCGCCGATGAAACAACTTGGTTGCTGCAGAACAAATACACCATGTTCCTCTCAGGAAAACATGAAAGGACCGAGCATTACAGCAATTGAGTTAGATTGCAGTGTATACTTCTCTCTATGTCGGCATCAGTATTCCATGCATTCTGTTAGGCATCATACTTATATTTTTCTTAATTCGCTATCGCTGGACATCAAATTACAAGCATTCTTGTTATACAGAAATTATCGACCATTTCCTAACAATGGGGATGACTTTGAAATGCTTCAGTTGGATGGTGACCTTCAGTATTCATGCTTACATCGCTTACAATGAAAATTTCTCAGCGCGATGAAGACTGGGTCCTCAATGACTTCAATCCCATATGGAAGAAGGTCCTGAACCACTTCGATTGTGCATCAAGAGAAAAGACTTCGTACCAGGGCTCTCTATATAGATAATATAAATGATGGTATCCAGCAAAGTCGCAAGACAATATTTTGGTGTTGACGCACACTTTGTAGAAAGTGAGTGGTGTGTACTTGAGATGCAAATGGCTCAGATGAGATTACTTGATTAAACCCGCAATGTCTTGATTTTGGTCTTACTGCGTGAAATCCCGGGAAACAAGCTAACATTGTCATTACGCCAGCTTCTGTGCAAGAAAGAGTACATCAAATGGCCAAAAGACCGGGTAGGACAAAGATTGTTTTGGCAAAGACTTCGAGAAGAACTCATAACACCAGTTCACATTGATCGTCGCTTTGATACTTAAGTCACAAATATTTTAACACTTCTTTTATAACAACTTGAGAGATTTTGACATGATTTGATATGATACAGGGCGAGTAAAAAGCAAAACCTCAAAACAAAGAAATATATTTCATATAGAAAACATTGTAGCACCAAATTAATTATGAACTGAAGCACAGAAAATGGCACAAAACTTAAATTGAAAACTGAAGTTTGATTTTGTTTGACAAAATGACATCACAAATATAGAATTCTTTAACAATTTTGACAAGACAATAATCCTATTCATGTAGAAATACAATGAAGCACCATTTTAGTTCCAAGTCTATTACTACTTCATATTTCCATTAAAGGTCACTAATTCATTTGTCTTGGTTCCATGCACTTAACATGATATCTCCACCTTTGTGTAAAAATAGGGACAGCGGTCCCAAATAGGTCGTCAGTAAGCTGCAGTAGTAAGTTGAAAAAAGTTAAAAAGTGCAAACCAAAGTTTGTATACTCGAGCCATTATAAGACTCTAAAGAAGACCCCTGAGATGCTCTTTGACCTCCTCATCCGTTACCCCACAAAAGACCCACGTACACTGTATTAAGCATACAATGTATGAACTTGATCCATCACTGCACTAAAGAGTTACAGTAAGTTGAAAAGTGTCAACCCAAGGTTGTATACTAAATGTTTGACATGCACATACAGACACGCAGACTGACAGACACACAGAAAGACACACGAATCATGCCAACATAAGGTCTTTCTGATTGCATTAATTACACAACCTAACAAAAACACACTAAAAATTCAAATCCATTCCAAAATATTTTTTCTTGAAGGAAGTAACAATCATTTTTCTCACTTTCAAACTAAATAAAATCATACCTAGGTTACTTCCATCGCAACTCCTTTTTCACCCATCTGTTTTGCAAGTTTTCCCCTATTACTAAATACAAACTTTTTGCCTTTTATTTTATATCTTATAAGCCATCTGATAAAAGTTTTGTTTTGCTCAGTGAAACAGTTTGAATACGAGTGAAACTTATACATTAGGTGTAAATTTAATTTTCAAAGTGGTGCAGAAGAACAAAATATTATGTTCATTTCTTTCAAACACACCAGAAAAGGAACAATAAGAATACCACAAGCAAACCGGGCAATTACAGAATCGCTTCCAACTAAAACAAAGAGAACAAAACAAAATCTCACACCAGGGTCCATACCATGACAATTTCAATCAATTACATATGTCTATTCAATTCTATTAATATGACAGTAAAACTTTTCATGCAAACTTCGATTTCCTTCCTAGAAGAGACTGAATACTTTCAGAACTTTATTTATCACGCACATATTAAAACTGCACTGATGATATATAGATTAACACACTTTGAAATAAGCAATCACAGCGATCGCACACTTCTCTGATAATTTGGTAACTATCATGGCAGCTTCAATGTGGATCACACAATTGGCATTTATCAGCCTGCTTATACACCACATCCAAACATCTACACCCAATTTTGTATCTCAACATCAGTACCCACCAGGCAGTATTGCTTGTAAGACTCATAATGCGACTCAACTGGACTGCAGCAACAGAAATCTAGGCAATATACCAATATTGGATCGGAATTTCACCACCAACCTGGATTTGAGTTTTAACCGAATCGCAAAGATCAATGGCTCACCATTTGAAAACATGTCAGTTCTTCTTGTACTAAACCTGAGTGAAAATGAAATATCTGTGATGTCACCTATGGCATTCAGAGGACTCCATGCCCTTCAGATATTGGATTTACAGAGCAACGAGTTGGTAACCTTACCAAAGGAAATATTCAGTGATTTGAGCATGCTGTTTTACCTTGATATGGCCTTTAACCCCTTTAAATCGATACCAATCCAAGTACTGCACCCACTTCACCTGCTTCAAGTTTTAAATATTTCTAATGAGGCACCTTTGGACAATATTTCTAAAGGTGATTTTAAAAATCTGACAAATCTGAAGGTATATTCCTCTTTAATAACATTTACGGATGAACTTAACATAACAAATGACACTTTTCAACCGTTCACTGATTTACCAATACAAACATTTGAGTGTTGGTGGGGATTTACTGGTGATTATCCAGATGCCATTGCTATAGAAACAGGAGCTTTTGCACCATTTACTAATATCACATCAATGGTCATCCCATTCAAATTCTTATCAGCTTTGGGATCTCTTTGTTCTCCACTTCGAACTTTAAAGTTAGTTCCTATATTAAAAGGCTCACCAGTGTCATCAATAAATGCCACCTCTCTCCAGGTCCTTTCAAAGTGGAATTCATCTCTTATTGTTCTTGGAATATTTGAGAATGAATTAAAACGAATTGAGAGCAACACCTTTTCATGGGTACCCAATCTTCTAAAATTAGTGTTATCTTTTAATCAAATTCAGTACTTGGCTAAAAATGCATTTCATGGTTTGATTTTCTTGCAAGAATTACGACTCTCTCATAATTCCTTGATTGCTGTACCGTCCGACGCTCTTGCAGAATTCAAAATATCTCAATCTCTCAGACAACTTGATCTCAGCTTCAACAGCATTTCTAACCAAATCACACCTGATGGATTTTCTTCTGTAACATCCATCACACACTTGAAATTGGCAGTGGACAGTTTTTATTTGTATATGTTAATGAATGGCTTTCAGTTCTTCAACGTCTTACCCATTTAGTTCTAGCCGGAATGGAAAGAGACTCTTCAGCATCCTTTGTTATAGCTGCTAAACCACTTTATTCTCTAACATCACTTGAATTGACAAATACCAGAGCACTGAATTTTGTTCCACCTATGTGCATGCAATTTCCAACTTGAAATATGCTTCATTGACTAATGTACTTATTCCAGACTTTCTTTCATCTCTTGCACTTCATCAATGTTTTAATATTACCAATCTTGATTTGTCTGGCTCTATACAATTCTCAGACTTGGATTCAGTTCCCATAATTTCAATGACCCTCAGAACACTGAAAATGGCAAGAAACAAACTGGAAGCACTTCAACAAATTCCATTCATCAAAGCTGATCAACTTTCACTTCTTGATGTAAGTTATAACCAAATTGGAACAATTGAAAGCATGTTTTTATCTGCATATCCAAATCTTGTCACTCTTAATTTAGAGAACAACCTTCTTACATCCTTCGATGGTTTGGAACACTTGCTCAACTTGAAAAATGTAAACATTGGTGGAAATCAAATAACAAGTGTCCCTACTTGGTTGCTTTTGAGAACTGGTGACCAAGCTCTCAACACACTGGATTTGAGCAGAAACCCTTTCAAATGTACTTGTGAAATTGAACCATTCAGAAAGTGGATTCTCTCTGATGAAGCAACTTGGTTGCTGCAGAACCAATACACATGTTCTTCCCCAGACACCATGAAAGGACTGAGCATTACAGCAATTGAGTTAGATTGCAGGTCGCATACTAGCTACAAGATGCTATCAGGTAAGCGCTCGACTCCAGTGTATGCTCTTCCATGCGTATAGTCGTGCGTTCGAGCCCTGTGGGATTCAGCTGTCTTGTTAGTGTCCCTGGACAAGAATTACCGCTTTTGTTGCTCGATTTACAACGATGCGATATGTGGGAATCTGGTCCCGGCTGCGATGGGTATCTCGATATGTTTTTGCTGATAAGGAAAGCGCTGATCCCGATCTGCGCTCCTTGAAATGAGGCTAAATGGGTTTATGGTATGGTTGGGCCACAGTGATCCAGCGACATTGTTGAAAGCGCTTATAGGCCAATAGCATAATGCGCTATACTAAATCCTGCGATTATTATTTTATTACTATTTATGTCGGTATCGGTATTCCATGTGCATTGTTGTTATGTTTCATACTTATTCTTCTTATTCGCTATCGCTGGCACATCAAATACAAGCTATTCTTGTTATACAGAAATTACCGACCATTTCCTAACCATGTGGATGACTTTGAAATGCTTCAGTTGGATGGTGACCTTCAGTATCATGCTTACATTGCTTACAATGAAAATTCTCAGCGCGATGAAGACTGGGTCCTTAATGATTTACAACGCAATATGGAAGAAGGTCCTGAAACACTTCGATTGTGCATCAAGAGAAGAGACTTCATACCAGGGCTCTCTATTATAGATAATATAAAGGATGGTATCCAGCAAAGTCGCAAGACTATCTTGGTGTTGACGCCACACTTTGTGGAAAGTGAATGGTGCTACTTTGAGATGCAAATGGCTCAGATGAGATTACTTGATGAAAACCGCAATGTCTTGGTTTTGGTCTTACTGCGTGAAATCCCACAAAACAAGTTGACATTGTCACTACGTCAGCTTCTGTACAAGAAAGAGTACCTCAAATGGCCAAAAGACAGGGTAGGACAGAGATTGTTTTGGCAAAGACTTCGGGAAGAACTCAAAACACCAGTACACATTGATCGTCGCTTTGATTTTTAAGTCAGGTCAATATTTTAGGTATCATAAAATTACAGATTATATAAAAAAGTGGTTTTTTTTTAAATTGTTGATGGGTTCCTTCTTAGGAAAAAATACAATTTGGCTGCAAACCCAGTCACCCCTCCCAAAAAATAAGTGGGTCAGGGTTTTTCCAGTTCCTTCTGAGACACTTTTTTTATTTGGTCTTACTTGAAATATTGACAGAGGCTTGACAATGTGAACTGTAATCCACTACACTGTTCTCTGTGAGTTTCACTATATAAGAACTAATGCATCTAAAGGTGTTACTATCTAGGTGCGGGCACGTAAACATAGTTCCAATTATCCTTTTTGACAGTAATCCTTTTATTCAGTACGGTCATCTGATTTCGACAGGAATACACATAAAAGAATATAGTGCCATTTCATTAATTAACGATAACCATATCATAACACACTTGCCCACAGAGACTGCTGCGTGGATACCAGAGAATGAGCACTAACTGCAAAAAGTCTTAAATATCCAGTGTTTCAAATGGCACTGACTGCAGAAAGATTATATAGATTAAAGCGGAGGTAGGCATGTATGCTTGATTCTAGCAGAACCTATGAATTTGTGAAATGCAAATAATACATGCTGGTATCAAGTAAATTACACATAGCCAAGTAAATTTAGTGTATATGTAATGATTAAAACTGTGCTTGCATATCTCAAAAGAGACATTTTATTATGTCATTTATTACTGAGGTCATGTCTAACTTGAAATCCAAGGCATATCAAAGCCACCATTTTTTGCAGTGTGCTATTTGATAGCACAGGGCATAATTTGGTATACAGATTGTTTCTTGTATTAAAATCAATGTCCTCTGGTGAGTCACGTGCCTAAGTAGAGGATGTCGAAAAGGCCATGGCTACAATAGGACATGTTTCCATGCAAGACACTTAGGTTTGTCTTACCTCTAGACCTGTCTCAAGACATGTCTTCTTGTCTTAGATCACGTCGTACAGGGTGACCCAATAAAACCCAAAATGAAGTGTATTTTTCCACTTTCTGTAACTTGATATATGTGGATTTTATTTTAAAACATAAAAAATGGTATAAACAATCTTACCTGAATATTTTGTTCAACTTTGGGTTTGAGTGGTTCTCAGATATGTTCCCTAAACAATAATCAACAAGCAATACTGTCCACGGAGCATCACTTTTTCTTCTCAGGCATGTGTTTGAACACATTGGCCAACATCAAAGTAATTTATCTAACGGTCCCCTTTAGTTTCTATGCTCAACTTTCCTCCCTGATTTGCGATGCGTTTGGTAGCCCTGGATTGTGCATGTGTTGAACAGCTCTTGATGTTGCGCGTTTCTACTTAATTGCGTTAATGCCTCAGTGTATCCGTCGTCGTAGTTCTGGGTATGTGTTTGGGGACCCTCATTGTAAACTCTCGCTTTTACCTCACCCCATAGCCAACAATCTATCGGTTAGTATCCGGTGACCGAGGGCGCCATTCCACTCCATGCCCTAATCCAATTATCCGATTTGGAAAGAAGTTGTCTAAGGCGGTTTTTAACCATACAAGACCTGCTTGCTGGTGCACCGTCTTGAAGAAACCAAGCACGAGGAATTGCTCCATTTCTTGCTGGTTTGAAAAATGCCCCGCAACTCTGGTTCCAAACGTTGATTAATGATATTGGAAGATAACCGGCGCCATTAACTTTTCCATCAATAAAAAGGGGCCCATTAGGTTATTGTACCTGTAACAGCTGGCTAAAACTCCAACTTTTCCTTTCCTGCGATCATTAGGTCTGGCGTAGACAATCATTGGGAGGGTTCCCTTTTTGGCGCATACTCTCTCACATTTCGAGAGTTAACTGAGCCAGTCATTGTAAAATTGAAATTGGCCGCATCACAACAACAAGTTCTCTTAAGAAACGCTGTGGTCTGTTGATTAGCCATGGCATAATAAACGCCGAGCCTACCGTTGATGATCACCTGCATCCAAATTATGGCGTCTCAATTTTTAATGGTGGCATTGGAGGTGGTCATCAAAATAACGATGCGCTTAATGACGATCTGGAACATTTGTGACAACTGTTTCTCCTTATGCTTGCGCGTGGGTTGTTTCGAAGCCTGTTTTACAGCTTGAATGTTCGCAGGTGTTCTGATGCTCCTAGGCCATCCGCGCTTCGCCTTTTGTTTACATTTTCCAAAGTTCCCTCTGCCTCAAACGTTTCCTCATTTCAGATAGGCATGCTTGGTTGGTACTCTCACTCCAGGAACCTGTTTGGCCATTGCCGTTGCACAGCTACATAGCTCCCACTTTGGTATTAAATCTTAACCTCGAAGGCTCGTTGTTGTGGCGTAAATAGGTGCCATTCCTATGAGATGTTTTAAAGTTCTCTTTCAAGAAAGATATCTGGCCTTAGACACAACTGCACGCTACAGTGGATTTTTAACTTGAAAAGCCGCCCTGCCACAAGAACAGAAAACTAGTATTTAGCACACCTGCATGCCTGTGTTTTCAGATTTGAAAGCCGCCCGGTTGCCAAACATTGATGTACAGTAACTATAACATTCCATCATGACATACCCATGGACAAGTCTGTTTTCCTGACTCATTGTTCGTTGGACCATATCCTGAAAACCAAAATGAATAGTTTTTCAGGCAAGATGCTCAATTACCCATTCTTTAAGTGGAAGATATCATTTTCATTTTGGGTAAAGTTTTTATTGGGTCACCCTGTATAGTCTTAAATCTGCAGTGTTTCAAGTGGCACTGCAGTACGATTATATAGATTAAGGCCTCTATGCTTGATTCTACCAGAACGTATGAATTTGTGAAACGCAAATAATACCCTTAAGTTTCCCTTTAGCTATCGTTGCAAAGAGTTAATCCACTAGACCACATGGACTGTGCTTGCATATCTCAAAAGAGTCATTTTATTATATCATTTATTACTGAGGTCATGTCTAACTTGAAATCCAAGGCATATCCAAGCCACCATTTTTGTAGTGTGCTATTTGATAGCACAGGGCATAATTTGGTATACAGATTGTTTCTTGTATTAAAATCAATGTTCTCTGGTGAGTCACGTGCCTAAGTAGAGGATGCCGAAAAGGCCATGGCTACAATAGGACATGTCCTGTACAAGGACACTTATCCTCTCGACTGTCTCAAGACATGTTGCCACCAATGCGGGCGTTTAACACTGTGCGAAAGCTATGACTTCCACTTCTTACTCCTGGCCAGATGAACTATAGCCAAGGTCACATATGTTTATGTTTTTCTTAAACTCTAATATAAAAAACCAGGGGAGACCTGAGGAGCGCTAAGGGTGACACCATAAATCCACTTAGTTCCGATGTTGGGGCACAGAAGGTCAACGTCCATTGCATTTAAATGGGACTGACCTTGTTTTCCATACTTTCTTAAGCAAGCATATGAGACACTCCAAACTATTCCTTATTTTGATCCTATGAGCTCCACCAATTAATTTGCACACAATTTTTTATCCAATCGTGAGCACTTAAAGAATTGACCCATTTACAACTGAATATTTGGCCCTTTTTATTGATTTTTGCTGTTGTTAGTCTATACTCTTAAACTTTACGTTGTAGTAGTCAAACTGCAACTCCCCCCCCAGAACTTTCCGTTTTTACAGAAGTAAACATCCAAGTTCAGAGTCGTGGAAGTGATTTCGTAAGGGGCTTTTCCTTATGTCCATTTTTTCATGCCATTAGTCCCTTTAATGTCATATTTTTCACCTAGGCCAATGGTATATTAGCCTCCATTTTGGATTAAGTATTATTTTTATATTATTTCTCAATATTACTTGAGAAAAGATTTCTCACAGGAAAAGTACTCTGTTTACTATGAAAAAGAGAAAGTGTAATTCCCCTAGTGTTGTTTGTGCAAAACTGATCATGCACCTGTTATTTACATCAAGGTAGAGATTGTGCAAGAGATGAGCGGGATTCCCCGGAATGCTAAATTTAGAAAATGAGTCAACTTGTCTATGCTTTGAGATCAAAACTGATTGCAAAATTAGGTAGTTTCCCATGATGTTATTTAGGTAAGGTGATGCAATGCAGATGATGTAATTTATGTGAAATTCAATTGGTCATACAGTGCTAGGATGTGTTTATGCATGATGCTGTGGTAATATCTAAATAACATAACCTATGTGGTATCATCGGAAAGCCTATTTCATTATCTTTAATTTGCTGTAAAGATAATTCCAATCGATAAAGTATAGACCAAACTACAGTCTTTTGAATCAAGTAGTCAGCTTTCCTCCCTGTCCACGGATTACCATTTGAATGCATGGCGGCCAACTAAGCAATTGACTCTCCAAAATGATAAGGGTACCGTATGTCTATGTTTATGTCAAATAAAGTGGTATCTTAAAGGTGTTAAAGCCAGTGATAATGGTAGGTTTTATTTGATTTTTTTTTTCAAGATGTGGTATATTTTG
>JAMKCH010046472.1:0-11548 GCA_023653785.1 Ophioderma brevispina
CAGGGTATTGCAGTTAAAAGTTAGTTTGCACTCTCTTTGTATTGGGGCATTCCCATATGTACCCCTCTCATATATTTACATTGCAACAAGAAAAATGTTGATTATTTAGCTGTTTATTCCGTTTGTGATCAAACAAGGCCAAAATTAAAATAAATTTTGTATCATGTAAAATATACGAGGGGGGTGGTACATCTGGCAAGTCTTTCCGTTATTTGGCAATCGAGATAAATGACAAACAAGGTTAGCTACATGGACATCTATTGATCTCCGGCAAATCAGAGCCAGTATAACGATTTAAACTTTGGCGATGACCTTGCAAATTTTGTTTATAATCACCATACCAAAACTATACCCTTTTAAATCGTTTTGCCTAAAAAACAACAAACCAAAATTTGGTTAAATCTTTCACAGCAATCCAAGAATTATTTAAATTTTGACCACTGTATTTGATTTTCCTCCCTCCTGGATTCCGCCACACACTTCACAA
Source organism: Ophioderma brevispina (assembly GCA_023653785.1). Taxonomy (NCBI): domain Eukaryota; kingdom Metazoa; phylum Echinodermata; class Ophiuroidea; order Amphilepidida; family Ophiodermatidae; genus Ophioderma; species Ophioderma brevispina. The sequence continues at coordinate 488 of JAMKCH010046472.1, forward strand.
GAGACACCCCACAAAATTTGTTCATTAACCTTCACAGATAGTCCGGTGCTCCAACATCACGCACAAGCGGGAAAATGTTGCTCACTGTATATTGAAATTGATTCTATGACTGATTTTTTCCGCGGATATAGATGGTACCGACCGATTCTTGAAAAAATGTGACCCAAAGGCTTTTCCGGGGGTCCACCACTCCCGATTGGGGGTGTTTTTATCGAAAAGGCTAGGAACTCATATTTAAATTATTGAGTGAGTAATTTATCTTTATCGGGATGAGAAAATTCAGCTGAATATTTACAAAAATGCAATAATAAGCCCAAAGTGCGTTTCCGGGGGAACCACTCCAGGAGGGGTTGTTTGAATACCCAAAGGATTAGTAGAAATGTCCTATTTAAACCAAGATGTGGGTGGCCTAATAAACTTTCAGGACAGTGAGAATTTCAGTGAAATTTCCAAAATCCCAAAAATGTGATTCAAAGAGCTTTTTCGGGGGGGGGGGGGGGGACCACCCCAGGAGGGGGGTAGGTGTTTACTGAAAAGGCATGAAATGTTCAATAAATATCATTTTTGGGTGTCTATCAGTTACATTATATGATATTAGACAATGCAACGGAACCATTTGTGAGATCCAAAATATGCCCCAAAACATTTTCCGGGGGTACGACCGTATGGGTGGTTCTACTGAAAAAGAATATAGGAAATCAATTAATTGGTTTTGAACAAGGGGCTATTTCCTATTCTGAAAATGATATTTGGCCAACTCTTATGAGAACTTATGAGAACGTTTTCTGGGGGTGTGCTTATGAGAGGATATTTACTTACATGATATTTTTAAGTCTAATATCAGGGTGAGTCAAAAAAAACTTGACCGGGATTGTGTTTAGACCATTTTTGGTTTTTAAAAACTATATTTTAACCATAATGTGATATCACCAGAAAAAAAAGCTTTAGTTAATGATTTTAATTGCTGCAAAAGATAATTCAATAGGTTTTGAGTATAGGCGGAAGATACAGTCTTTGAATCAAGTAGTACGGCTTTTCTCCATCCACGGATTCCCATATGAAGGAACGGCCTAAAAATAAAGCAAATGACTCCCCCAATGATGATAAAGGTATGCCAAATGTTACTGTCAAATAAAGTGTTTTCCAATGTTGCAACAGCCCAGTGATAGTAGTGAGTAAATTCATTTTTCACAGATGTTTATTTTGGTATACAAATAATAGCCAATACTTTCAACCTCAAGAGGTTGTCACTGATGCATGTTCGTATTAATATGGTATGATTTATTCAACTCCTCCACAAACTGAATGTGTATCAAGTTAGTTATTTCAACTGAGTGATGAGATGTAGAACGGTAAGAAGGCATCGATGGTAAATGTGACTGAATTTTGTTGGTTAAATGCGTCCACATTTATACTGCAGGCAATAAATGCCCGATTTTCTTCTGGACACTTGATTTCATTCCCTGAACACCGTTCATTTAATGTGAATCGTGGACAGAGCACAAAAAAGACTACTTGATTCAAACGACCTTAGCTTGGTCTATACCTATTAAACCGATGTGAATGATCTTGCGGCAAAAACGAAATGAAATAAGCTTTAAAATATACCACATATGTTAGATATATGTACTTGAAAATTGTGGGACACAATCAAGGGTCAATTTTTTTTTACTCACACTATATTTTGCAATGGAAGCAATTGTAAATTCCCAAAGTGTAATTACAGGAGAATACAGGGTTTTTGGTGTCTAATTATATATATTTCTGGGTAGGGGATAAATCCCAACCGTTTAGTAATAAATTGCGGAACATGTTATTTTACTTGTGCCAAAAAGAGCCACAAAGCGGTTGAATGTGAAAGGAAACAGAGTTTTTGTAGAATAGAACAGAATAAAATGGTGTGATAAAATTATGTGAATATAAATGATATATTCACAAGTTCTTTTTACTAAATACAAATAATGCAGCAAATATTCAATCTAAAATAAGGTGAAACGTCGGTTGAAAACAAATGGGCTTGTCATTGATGGTGTCAACATTGCAGTGAAGTTTAATTAATTTCTCTTAAAATCTTAAACGAAATTTGCGAGAATTAAGGTTGGATTGGAATTGTTATTCATTAGATCTACCTACATTTATTCCTTGTTGAAATTAATGGAATAATTGAACATGGCCTTTGCTCTATCTACTGATATGATTCCCGCTACCATCTTGTATTAAGAGAGGCATGCCATGTTAATTTGTGGAAGGCGATATTAATTTACTCTATTTTCATTGAAAGTGGACTAGAACCTTCTATTGGATAATGCTGTTCAAGTAAAAATTACATTCGTCACCTATAAAAAAACAGGTCAACATCTTGTCAACTCTTTATTAAACTGAAATCAGGGGCGTACCGGACAATCACACAGGTGGTGCGCAAAGTTTCCAAGTCTTTCCCGGTAACCTGCTCCAGCACGTGCCAAAAGAGGACAAATGTGCGCCGAGGTGGTAAATCTCTGATTATACAAGTTGAACAGCATGGGGAGCCAGTACAGATCTTTGTGGTACTCCGGTTCTCAGACGACGCAGATGACTACTCTGCCCTATCATGGTTTGAGAATTAAAGCTCGGTTTGCAAGCCTGTTACATATGAATTGTAAAAGGTGATGATCCGGGATGTTCCTGAGAGCTTTGACGTTTAGGGACTGGTGCCACCACGATGTTGTATGCTGCAGTAAGTCCACCAAGATTACGCCTGACTTACGACGCTTTCCAAGCTTTCCTCATATCATTTGTGAGTTTACAATTGATGACAGATGTTGCTCCAGTAACCCACGGCGAAATCCTTGTTGTTTGTCAGGGCAGGCATGGGGTTCGACGACGAGCTCAGCCGGGCCAGGATCATCCTCTTCAAAGGGTTTGAAGGAAGAAACACACAGTTGTCTGATATTGGGGCGGTAGTTATTAGGAGGTGCTCGGAGGCTGTTTGGGTTGTGGAGTGCGAAAAGTAGCCCTCCTCCAGATAAAATTTGGGGGGTAAAAACAGACTGGTTGGCAATGAGGCAACATGTGTACAACTCCTGGAGCCATTGGAATGTGGGCCACATTGCACAGGAACACCGCTGGTTCTGTTATCAGGCCCTGGGCTTTCACTGTTTTGTGGCTGATAGCAGAGGTAGCTCATCTAGTGGAAGGAGGGTGAAAGTGACCCGTCCACGCGGGGGCTCTACGAAGTTTGGTGATCTTCTTTTGACAGAGCGAGTGTTATCATTATCAATGTTCTTTGTAATAACGAACCATTTGCAAAGAGTGCTCAAGATTGAGTTGACAGTCACTGAACATTTCGATGGTTTGAATGTCTGCCGGTGGAGCGGTTTATGGTCTCCCATGCCTTCCTGCTGGAGTGAGTGAAGTTGGTTCCCCATGGTACAAGTCTCTTACCGTGCTCACAAGGTTTCCTGTCCAAGCAGTTTGTTAGGTCTGAAGCCTTTGATGAAGCTTCTTCCCCGGATTCAGATTCGGCGAGAAGGGAAATCATGGTAAAGAGTATCACATTCCTAATACCAGGATGGGATATACTGCGACGAAAGCCACGTGGATGGTTTCGTTGCTATATTTAAAAACAGTTACACAATGCTGTGTAGAAATTGTCCAGGTTGGAGGAGGTTGGGTAGGGGGTTGGGCACGTTGCATATGAATCCACCAGGATCTTAAACTGGTCTCAGTATGACTGGCGGAAGTTCAGTTTCACTGGTGTGTTTTGGTACAGGTTTAGTGGCAAGGCTCTCCTTGAGCGATCAGTGATGGGTTGTGTTGGGGATTTACGGGAAAGAAAGCTGGCGAGAACATGTACGGTGAACAGAGAGCTGTCCATGTTTGCAAGCAAGATCAGGATTTGTAGTTGTATTCCACCTTCAAGCGTAGACACTGTCTCGTTGCTTGCGGGTCGTGAAAAAGTTGTTTGCCGGATTGGGAAGCCCAGTCCTCCAGGGTACAGCTCCATCAGGGTTGTATTCCTGTAACCCCATGTAATGCTATGACTGCTAAAGTCACCAGCGTCGTAAATGCACTGGTGCACCATAAGTAGGGTAGAGAGTCTGCTTGAAGTCGATGGTTAGGTGACTTGTAGACATTAGGTGACTGGAGACCTGCAATTGGGTCGTTGGACATTCCAGGGTGGAGTCTACAGGTGGGTTGCAATTTGTTTCCATTGAGCTGACGTAGTTACTAGCAAAGGTGGCAATCCCATGGGTAGCGCTCTCGGTATGTGCAGCTAGAGTGTAGCCGCAAAGTTCCGAATGGAACTGTCAGTTGAGTCTTTGGTTTGGTCTCTTCGGAGGGGGAATCGCAGTGATTAGTGCTTGTGTAAGGTGTTCGTGATGTTGATCTTTGCTCCTATGAGACTTCCACGTTCAGGGAAGCACGGAGATGCCATCTGAATTGACATCGGGTGATTGCATGCCCTAATAAGGACACATGTTCCAGACGGACCATCAGGTTGTGTCCTCTGATGGGCATGAGAAAATACATTGAGACACAAAAAAGACAACAGTGAAGTTTAAAAGACAGTGAATAAAAAAGACAACAGATGTTAGCTAGCCCTCAAGTTGATTATCATTAGCCTGATCAAGATCAGTTTACGGGGTTAACCAAGTGGAGGTGATAATCTTGAACTCCAGGATCATACAGGCAACCAGATCTCGTCTGTATGGCTGGGAGCTAGAAGGGGGGTATTTGGTCCCTGTATGGTATGAAGGTGATGCTCTACCTAGTGAAGAAGCTGCAGTGACTGGGCCCCCTTTATCAACACAAAGCAAGAACTGGTTCACAGACTAGGAGATGGGGGGGTGGGGTGATGTCAACCACAGCCAATGTGCTAGAATTCTGTTGTGGAGACGTCAGATGAGGAAAGTGACAAAGATGATCAGGAAGACTGTCTTCAATGAGTGACTATTTATTGCGGGATGAGTGAGCGTTTTATAAATAAACTGCACAATAATGATTTGATGTTGTAAAAAGCTGTAAACACTTAGGGATAAGGTATTGACAGGCTCAAGATTTGTCAAGTTACAATCTGAGTCGCATTTCATATTTAACCCGCGTCACCCAGGGGGGTGTGGGGTACAGCCATCAAAGGATGATCCCTGTCGAACACACAACCGCGAATGAAATGATGCAAGGCTTTTATGTAATTGTGAGTTCATCCTTTGAGGGTCATTTAGCGCGAAAAAAAATTGGGAGGGTACCACCTTCGGGGAGGTCAGGGTGGATCCCGTCAAGCGGAAGGTGGGGGGGCCCATAAGTGTAAAATGCCAAAAAACTGGTTACTTATGGGACGTAAGTATTTGCACAGTAGCCATCTTAAAAACAAAATATTTGTATTTTTTTTTTTATTTTTTCGAGTGCAATAACGTGTGTATGCTTACGTTGGCAACTCATGCCAAATTAAATACCATTTGTTGGCCACCATCATTGCCCAAACTACCAATTTTGCTGCAGGTTGGCGAAATCGGTCGAAAACCCCTTGAATTGGAGGTTTGATTTTACAAATAACGTTTTTAAAATTAAAAATCAAAAAACTAAAAAATTAAAAAAATATTGTTAAAAAATTTGAAAAACTTGTACGTTATTTGAAGAAAGGGAAATAGGTAGCTACACACTGATACCCAACAAGATGATGTTTGTCCTTAATTACGAAAAAATTCGGTGGGTAACCCCCCCGGTCCTGAATGTAGCTAGAAAAACCCTTGATTGAGAACAAGGGTTACTACCAGCTTTCATGGGTACTGTATGTTCGTATAGAGCCCAGAAACATTCCATTTCATTTATTAAAAGTTGTTTTTAAAAATTGTTGGGCATGTATTGCAAGGGTATAAGAAAATATTGGCACCAAATTATTTAATGTAAGCTAAAAATATACCCCTCGCGGACGTGCTATCCCAGGGAAAATTTTGTGAACAACCTTTTTGGGTTGATGTAAAAAGGGTTCTGTTGATTACTCATGCAGGGAAATGAATATATACACCAACCCTTATAGGCATAAGACATCCTACTATACATTCAAAGGATTAGCAGCGATTTTTGCTAATCCAAAACCGCGAAAACATCATCAAAATCATATTTTAATTTGTACTGGCATGGATATGCGAACATAACCTGCAAGGGTTGGCTTGACATACGCGTATTAAAGACAAGGCAGTAAGTGGTTAGAATTTTTATCTGATTCTGTAATTTCTATACGTGGTATCAAAAATGCCGACTTGAGCTCAAAAAAGCCTTCTCGGTGAATATCACAGGTTTGTCCGCGTGAAGTGTGCACCATAGTCAATCCGTGTGACCTCGAAACACAAACATTATGACCTGGGTTCTTCGTATGCGTATTAAACTACAATCAGCGGCAGATTTGAGACGCCGTCGCTGTATGTCTATGTGCGGGAGATGTATATTTCACTCAAATCCTTCATTTTTCACTTATTTTGTGTTGGTGTTTTTTATAAATTAAAGCAATTATATGGTAATTGTACACACTTATCCCTTGATTATAAGTTAAAAACATGCATTCCACATTTTTTCGATTCGCTGGCATTATCGCTGCTAATCCTTTAAGTAAACACAACTCAATCCCAGAGGGGGTACCCCGGAAAAGGTATTTTGGGAATATTTTTTGGATCTCAAAAATGGTAGTTGAATTATTTCTCAATTCAGATCAATGATAAAAAAATAGACACCACCATTATATTAATTGAAATTTCACGCCCTTTCAGTAAAACACATACCCCCATCCTGGGGGTTGGTTCCCCCGGAAAAAGCTCTTTGGTCACATTTTTGGGATGTGGAGTAGTTCAGGATGATTTCTCATGTCCGAAAATGTTTAATTAGGCACTCAAATCGTTTATGTTATTAAATAGGACATTCTAACATTTTCGGTAAAAACAACCCCTCCTGGAGTGGTCCCGGAAAAAAGCACTTTGGGCTTATTATTGGAATTTTGTAAAAGTTCAGCTGAATTTCTCATGCCCGAAATATATAATTACTCACTCAAATAATTTAATATGACTTTCCTAGCCTTTTCGATAAAAAACACCCCATCGGGGTGAAACCCCGGAAGGAAAAAAGCACTTTGGGCACATTTTTCAAAAAATCGTCGGTACCATCGTATTCAGCGGAAAAAAAACATCAATCGAGAAATCATATTCAATATAAAGTGGGCAACATTTCCCGTTGTGCGTGATGTGAGACCGAACTAAAGAAGAAAATCAATTGAGAAAATGATTGCTCTGCCTATACATGAGTCATGGAAATGCTCACACGGAACCAACTAAGACGGGAGATTGCACATGCTTTGCACATAGGGCGCCGACGGTGAGGGCGAAAGCACGTAGGGAGCTGAAGAAGCTCCATGGTGGGATTTTGGCGGCATTGCGGCAGCGACCTTTGCGGTCTAACAAGTTGTTGGGATTCAAAATACGCAACAGTTACGTGTGCCACGGATTGTTAAAGCGCGCTCGTTAGGCGATCAGGAATGCACACTATGCTCTATAGGTCGTGTCCACCAATGCCGAAAAAAAAGCAACGCGCTACGTGACTTATGTTTGTGACGATACTTTGAGTGCAATCGTTGGTTTGGGGTGTTTATTCGGCCATATTGCTTGAATAGCCCCTGTTTTGTTTTGGACTTAAATTGTCAGCAATGTCAGCATGGGGTCCCCCCCCTAGAATCCAGAAATTGGTGTGTGCTTGGGTGTAGGAAAACAATATGACAAACATTATAGGCCTAAGCTATGCTGCAAAATTGTGATACGGTGAAAGTTGTCGTGCAAACAGCCATTACCAATGACTTTGGATACGCTAAGAAGAAGACCTAGGCCCCCGGGGGGGGCACTCCTAAAAATAGGTGACGGGATGTGCGGCACTATTGACCCCCTTTTTTAAACCTGCTGTCAATGAAAGACCCCCCTTTTAAACCTGCTGTCAATGAAATACCCCCCTTTTTTTTAACCTGTCACTGAAAGACCCCCCTTTTTTCTTTACTCTAAGTTGATGCCTCCCATTTGTAATCAATGTACTGAATGACCCCCTTATTTCTATTTCATGCTCTCACAGAAAGCCCTTTTAATGTTACAAAACAATATAAACTGGGTTTGAATGGTTATAATTTGCCGTAGAATGACCCCCTTTTTCCACAATGGGAGAGGCGCATTGATTCACCCCTATGAACGACCCCTTTTTTCACAAAATGTGAGAGGCGCAGTGATTGACCCCCAGTTTTTCATCCTCCTCAACAAATGACCCCCTTTTCCCCCTTAAGTCCTCAGCGAATGCCCCCTCTTTGAAAAGTCCAATCCGCCATCCCCCTTCACTTTTCATATTGAGTGCCCCCCGGGCTAGGCCGAATAGTAGAAAATAGGAATACGAATACTGGGGTTTGAGAGTTCTGATAAAAAACTATACGGGATCTGGAACACAGGAAGTAGCTAGGGGTTATTAGAAAAGGAAAAAAGAGAAGTGGTTGAAAATGAGTTGTGATGGATGTAAAATTTACGGAACTTGGGGAGGCTGGGTGGGTGAGAAGAGAGGGAGAGAGAGAAGAGAGAAGAGAGAGGAGAGAGAAGATTAGATGCAAATTAAATCAATGTTTTTCCCCTATTTTCTACTGAACTTTTTTTTCAGTATTATTTCTTTATTGTTGATGTCTTTGACTCGCTTCTAAATTGTGGTGATTCATCGAAAACCTTTGGGAAAGTGGTTATTTAATGAATGGGCCCCTATGAGCCCCCCCCCCTTTCATGCACTACCAGAAGTGCCAACCACCTTATTCCAGTTTTGTTTTAAGTACATCAAATACAATTTTCAAGGACTTGAAAAGGGAATCATAAAATGGTAAATATCAAATTAGGCGCCGCATGAAAAATGGAGAAATTTCGTGATATTTTGACTGTGCAAAGTTCACAAAATACTGCGTACGGCCGGCGAGTAGGCCTAATTAAAACTGTGGCACTCAACCCCCTATTCCATTTTTAAGAGATTAATTCTCATCTGATTCCATTGGAAGCGATAATGAATGAATGTTTTCAATTTGATAAAGAGATTGATTGGAAATGTGATACAGAAACCCATTAACATCCTCTATTTAAAATCTTCCATATGGCAATTTGCCATATTATTTCCTTCACAAAATTGGCAGAAAGGAATCTTAATTTGTTCGTTTTTTTGTGATTAATTCCTGAAACCATTCTGCACCTTTTATGTGAATGCAGAAAAGTGTCTCCTTATGAATAATCTGCACGTTTATTCAATAACAAAACTGTGAAATGGTTTGAATTTTCTAAATTCGATTTCGTGTTTGGTATTAGGGATAAAGCCAGCATACTTTCATAAGTTCTTATTTCCTCTGTTTAAAATATTAGGTGTAAATTTCAGCATGTCCCTTAGCCTTTTATCAGGCTTTGATTATTTATTCAATTTGTTGTGTCCGCCCCTGTCTGGACCGCTCAAAGCTGAGTCGTAATCAAGCCTTTTCGCAAATATTCCTTTCTTTTGTACTTCATTGATTTTCTGATATTTCTTCCGAAACTATAGCGATCGTTGATTGGCACTGATATGTCATCGTTGCGCTTAAATGTTTCCCCGAAACAAGTTTATTGAAATGATCAATACCATTCAATTATTGAGTTTTGGTAACGTATTCAAAACAAAGCGAATCACAAGCCCTGGCAGCGAGGATCCCCGATACCGCAAGATGGGAATGTAAAGTGGCTGAACACTCGTGCTGCTGTGAAAACGGCCCGGTGGAAATCATGGTAGAATTACAACATGCTCGTTTTGTCACGTGTATCTCCCGGTGACGGTGTAGGATTATTCGAGCTAGCCTGCAGTCTGTCTGGTCCCTGCTGAGTATATGAGATAAGAGTTTATATGGATTAGCGTATTTGAAGCTACGGCTACGTGTATATGTGATCGTTTACTATAAATGTGAATTTCAGTCATTGGAGTGGAACGAGTTGTTTGTTACACGTGTTTCAATTGCCATCGTTCAGCCATGGTTGGGCCTATATTTAGCTTAATTGTGCAGTATTTTGGAGGTGCCTTGTCAATTTCATGGTAAGTTGCGAGGTAAGTTCTTTTCAAGACTAGGAGGTGCGTGTGCCCTAAATTCTCGGCGTGAATTTGTGAACTAGATTTCCATTTTCTGGCTGGAAGTTTGGGATGTTCGCCACACGCCACATTTGCGTGGCATGATGATACGCGGGTCGGTATTCCCTCATTTTAATTAAATGTTTCAAAATCACTTGTCCATGGGGTCTGTGAGTGGCCATTTTGACTGGTCACTGCAGTACGAATATTTGATAAATGACTGACTATGCCCTAGTCTAGTCTCATATTCCGTGTGTTTGTGCAGTGAAGGTGGGAATAACTTTACTGGGGACTTTTATTTCTGCAGATCTGGGCTACAACTAGCCCATCTGCCATCTCACAAACCGTACGGACTCACTCGCACTCGCACTGTCAAGACAATTTCGTCGAGTGAACTATTTGCTTTGAATCGTATGCTATTAAGCCCGTGCAAAAATCGATATGGTAATTTTGACGGCGACGTCCTCTATATTGCAATATCTGAAAACGTTGTCATCGATGAAATTGGGCTGTGCTTACGATACGACTAACTTTTATGACACATTATGCTTGCACAGGGAAATACCATTTTGCTGCAAAGACGCCTCTCTCCGCTCGGCTCACCCCTCCGGCGTTCGACACGCGCCCATCGGCGCGCTCGCGGTTGGTGGATAAAAATACGTAGGCGTCTTTGACAAGACTACTGTCCCTCTCAGTTTCCAGCTTTTAAAATTTGGTTAAGTTTAACAATTAATCTTGAAGGCTCAAATTAATGTCTCCTTTTTGTGAGTTTTCCTTCTCTGAGGGTGCCATGTTGAGTATTTTTTGTTGTTGTTCTTGTTTGATGTTTTTGTCGTCTTGTTGTTTTGTGGGATGGTGGTTTTGTGATTGTGTCTGTGGTTGTTGATTTTTCTCGCTTTATTTATATCTAAGTCACTGTTGTGGTGGTCTGGGCCCGGTATGCAT
>JAMKCH010046473.1:0-12178 GCA_023653785.1 Ophioderma brevispina
CATGTAGCTTAAATCAATTAACATGAAAAACAAACCAATTTATCCCCCCCCCCCCCATTACATTTGTAACATAGGTAAGACCACCTATTTTTTTTTTTTGTAATAGTAAATAGTAGCTGTATTAGGGTTTGTACTGTATAATTGTGATGTAATTTAAAATATCAGTTGGGCATAATGCCAAAGGTCTGGAGCCATTTTATTAACATGTACATGTATGAGACCTCTGTGGTCTGTGAAGGGATCTCATGTTTGCATGTTTTTCTGATGTGATGTCGATTATCTGTATGTGAAGTTGAAGTTTTTGCTTGGTAACATGGATGAGTGATGGACTTTGTCATCCGGTCGATTATGTGTATAGTTAAAAAATGTATCAGTTATAATCTGGAACTGTTTTATTGATGCTGTTTTCTAAGTGATCTTTGCAATCGTTGGTTATCTTGTTTTATACATGGATAGGTGATTGCTAGGTTCATCCACTGTATGATGGGTCCCTTTGTAATTGTTAATTGTAATTTGACTTGAAATGAAGTTGTAATATTGCGTTGTTGTTTATATTTAATGTTAAATGACAAATGTAAGCAAGATAAAACACAATTGTGTTGAGTGTCGTAAATTTATACTCCCTCCGATCATTAAAAGATCTTCAATCCATAAGGTCCGGATGGTATTACTGCCCAGATTCTTAAGATGGCGGCTGAAGAAATAGCGCCAGCACTTGCTTTTATATTAAAAAAATCTCTGAACATGGGAGTTTACATCAATCGTGGCTTTTGCCAATGTCACATAATTTTTAAGAAGGGCGACCGTTCATTAGCTTCAAATTATAGGGCCAGTTTCTTTAAATCCAATTTGCTGTAAGACATTAGAGCACATTATACTTCAAATATCATTCATCAATTTGAAACCAATTCTATCATTACCGAAAAACAACATGGTTTTCGTAAACATCATTCTTGTGAGTCCCAGATGATTTTAACCGTTAAGATTTGGCCATGACCCCGAACAAAGCATCCCAATATTGACATGGTAATAATGGCCTTTCTCAAAGGGCATTCGATTGACGTTCCCCATAACGGTTATTATTGACACTGACAGATATAGATTCGTAACAAAACCTCACACTTGTTGCAACTTTCCTCAAGCAAATAACAGAGGGTCGTTGTCGGAGGTGAGCAATCGGATTGGACAGAGGTAAAATCTGGCGTTCCCAGGGTACGGTGCTGGGACCTTGCTCTTCCTTGTTTACATTAATGATGTATCTCACAATACTACATACTGAAGTCCCGAGTTATTGGTGACGACTGTGTTGTTTATAGAGAATAAAAATCAGTTTGACCAGGTTCAACTCCAGAGAGGATGATCTAAAAAAAATTATTCAGTGGCAGGAGGTTTGGGCAAATGCAATTCAACGCAAAGAAGTGCTTTGTCATGCATTTAAAACCACACGACAAACCTAAAGACTGAATCTACATGGGCAATCCATACTGGACTAACATTTGCAACTCTTATCGTGGAGTTGACATTAAAACAACCTAAACCTGGAATACCACACATCAGTGACATAACATCATCAGCAAATAGATCAAAGTGGATTAATTCTCTACTCATGCACAAAACCCATCAAACAGAAAGCCTATCTCTAACTTCCGCCACTCTTAGAATATTCACGGCTGTGTGGGATCCCCATACTCAAGACCTTACCCTAACCAAAATAGAAAATATTCAGCGGAGAACTGCTAGGTTTGTCGTCATTGACTATTCCCGTACCAGTTTTCAAACATTATAGAACATTGAATGGTCAAGCCTTAAGAATAGGAGAACTGTGAGTAGATTGGCAATATGCACAAAGCAAGGAATGTTGGGGGGGCCTTCTTGCCCTGCCAGATGGTTACCTCCTACAGCCGGTCCGGCGTCCGTCACGGCACCAGCATTCAAATTGCTATCAGATCATCGGCACCAAAACAAAGACTGACTTACAAATACAGTTTCTTTCAAAGCCATCAATAGACTGGGCAAATCATACCATAGCAAAAAAAACCCCAGTACGACCATTGAAAACCCGCAACTTTTAAAAGAAAAGCACGAAATAATCAACAATATCATCTAAACAGCTTCATGTGGACACCACTTCCTGCATGTGTGACTCCACCAGGGGTGTTATTGCAGATTGATCCAGATCCAGACCAAAAATAAAAGTGGAAATTACATCTCCTTACCCAAAATAGCCCGTCGAATAACACCCATATGTATAAAACAGGTTTCACAACAATCACATTCGTACATGTTTCGATAGTTTGCGGGTAAATTATACTTCAAAGGCACCCACCTTTCTTGGGTAATTGCGAAAGAATACGTATTCGCTGGGACAAAGCCTCGCAAACTTTCAGTGATCAAAATTGATAATAGGTCGGTCTAGATTTAAGACCATCAGTGCAATTTACATTCTATACTTCATGAGGGATTTTTCATGTTTATTTCACCATTTAATTTTTTGTTTTATTTGTTACTGGTACTTATTGAACATACGGTCTGTGCATCGTAAAAAGAATTAACAAAGTTTTGCAGTTTTTTACATTTGATGACAACAACACCACAAATTTATCACTTTTGGGGGCTTTATTCCCTCGCTTATCCCAAAAGGGGAGGGGTTACCACACAGGTGAACTTTCCTCCAGTGCGGCAAAAACATTAAAAACAATTCGCAGAAATCTTTCATATAATGTGAAGGTAGCATGGCATTACAAAGCCGATGGCGAGTTAGTGGTTGCCATCTTAGAATAATTTATGACCTCTACTGTCCGTTATTGAAAATGCAGCGTTCTAATTGGTCAGTTTACTGGCACACTATCTGCAATAATGGGCTGCTAATGCTTTCTTTTAAAATTAAGTTGTTTTAGTTAATAAATTGAATAAAGAGTTTGCCGTATCATCTATGGGTATTAATGTACTTGGGGCACATTTTTTGCTCTATAAATGATTACTGCATTACCCTGTATTTATTAGATAAATAAAAAAAATACGGCATTAAAAGTCCGATATTCCTGCCTTTTGGTGCAAAGCTTTATTTGTGTATTTTCTGTACACTGATGTGGGTTCTGTGGAAATGAACAATTTGCCAACTTGCGAACTTTGAACGTAATTGTGACGGCATACGGGCATATTTAGTACAAGACAAAGCCTGTAAACCCCGGACACAACCTCTGGCAAAACAAAGATTTGAAGCTCTTTGGGTCCCCCTTGATAGATGTTGGAAGGTTTTTTTCTTGGTTGCCGCACAAGTCCGGCATTTTGGGCGAGGGGAAAACAAAGTTAACACGAGGGATAAAAATTGAGAACTGTCGCAATTGAATTAACAGCATGTCCAATTACTCGCTGTATATACAGAATTCCAAATAGTTTATTATAGATCCGACTTCAAATGAGGACGCTCTGGCCAAAATGTCCAAATGGTAACGCACTTTCAGTACAAGGTCATAATTGTTATATAATCAGATTTAAATCTGAATTCATATTTAATTATGTGTTTCCCATGACAGTCAATTTTTGCAACTTTTAATAGTACAATAGACCAGATGTAGTTATAGAATGCAACCACACCAAATCTCTACCAACACCCCCATAACAATCCCATTACAACCCACACGTCCCAATCACCTATCACCAACTTATCACATCATCACCAACCTATCATTGAAACCTGATTACCCCCATCAACATCGATCGTCGTCGCCGCCGCGGTTGCGTCGTCGTTGTCATCCTCATCGTCAGTAGCATCATTGTCGTCAAGCTTCAATGGTTCCATATTTTCATCGTATTGCCACCATCGTACTTTATATCGTGGCATCATTTTAAATAGTAACCAGAGCCATCAATGATGCAGAAGCCTAATCAAGTGTGGATTCAAAAGAAGACAATGTTTTGTGCCACCATTACTTTACTTACAAAGTGAAAATATATGTAAACAAATAACTTGATGGTACAAAACTGCTGGTAATTAAGAACACCGTGTTCTCAAACCACAAGTCTTGCCCCTCTATGTTTTGATCAACAAAATTGTGTAACATTTGTATGATGAGGGTTAAAAGGTCACAACATGGTCAAGGTGTAATTCTTGAACACACACCTGAGTCAGTTGCTTTTCTGACCAAGCTAAGCTGCACTCGGCCTCATGTTTAGGAAGAAGAGAAACAAATTATCTCAGTTTAACAAAAAAATCCAAATGCCCTTTAAATTGGCACACATGAGCTTTGACTCAATCTGTTAACACCCATATATGGGGGGAAACACTGGGACTCGTGACTCAAGTCAGCAGTTGAGTGATTTTTCTGTGAATTGGTTCAATGCACATTGACTTTGAATCAATCTGTTTAAAAACCTGATATGGCTTTGGGGGGCATGGATTTCTGACCAAGATTGGTGATTATAGCAAGTTATCTGTGAACAGAAAAACAAATTCATAGATTTTCAAAGAATGCCCCGTAAAAACAAGTGTATAAAGTATTGTGCACTGCCCGTTTGTGTATAAGGGGATAGAGTTCCCACATGGACCCCCTCTTAAAACCATTTGGCAGTAGAATTTTAAAAAAACTCTGGTCAATGATGGGGTTCATCAAAAAAACAACCACATAACAGGAAAAAAAGGAAATAAGTTGTACGGATTCAAAATAGCCGTCCAAAAAAACCAATTTTGCAACGCGCCACCCTCGCCCCCCATCATAAACAGGAAATAATCAATACTATTTAAAACCAATTGCTGATTTTTTTAAAGTTACTCGAGTACGTAAGGGCCAAAAAAATTTTGAAATAGAGCCACCAAAATAATTACGCTAATTAGCACATAATAACGCCATGGCCAATTTGAAATTTGTTGCCACCAAAAATGCGCAACTGATTTTAGGCAATTGCATAATAATTTGGGCAAAAAGATGACAATTACTGAAAAATGGCACAACAAAATGTGGGTCCATTACCCCCCCCCCCATTTACAATTGGCCCAATCTTGACACCCTATATGAACCTTGACCAAGGGTTCTTCTGACCTAATTGGGTTGAAAATGGCTCAAGGTTTGGGGCAGGAGAGAAACAAATTGTAACAATTCAGCAATGAATCAGATATTTCACGAGGAGGGCGCCTTCAATTTTTCAAACAAATTGTTTTTTGCATATACATAATGCTTGCCATATACTAATCACTGTGTGAAATAGCTAAGATCAAATCAAAATCCTTTCTTAGAAAATCACAAGTTTGTTATAAATTTCCGGTTCTGATTTTGTTTAAGGGATTAGCAGCGAGAATGCAAGAGAATCGAAAAAATGTGAAAATGCTGTTTTTAACTTATAATCAGTGATAACTGTGTACATTCCATATATTGCTTGCTTTAATGTAGAAAAAACACCAAACAGTGAAAAAATGAATATTGAGTAAATTGTCATGCAGTCTCTGTGAATAGAATACCGCGACGGCGTCTCCAAAATCTGCACTAAACAGCTGAATGTGGTTTACCAACAGTACAGAATAACAAAGAATCAATAAGTTTTGTGTTTGAGTTAAAACTGTATTGGTCATGGTGCACGATATCACGATGAAAATCTGTTATATTCAACGGAAAGGCTCTTTGATATCAAGTCGGAATTTGATACGCACGATCGAAATTACAGAACTTCAGATAAAAAGTTACTGGCTTGTCTTTAATTACTGGATTTCAAGCCAACAATTTGCAGGTTCTGTTCGCATATCCATGCCAGTAATAAACTATAAAATATGAATTTTATGATTTTTTCGATGTTTCGGATTAGCAAATCGTTGCTAGCCTTTAATACACAGTATCCTATGGCACTGTGTGCTACACATAAATGTTTACTACATGGCCCCCCCCCCCCCCCCGAAAAAACCATTCATCTAAAACTTTGGATTGTGCATTTAGGAGGGACTATCTATAGGATCAGGTGAACGATACACAAAAAATGATATTTCAAAAATCTCTGAGTCAGACTTTAACCAAAATGACCGGACAGACATAAAGACAACTTATCTGTTTAAACACTATAAATACATAAAAGGCTGAAAGACTTACTAAGCATATCACTTAGCTATATTATATAGGTTTATTGGGTTAAAAAAAAGCTGAGTTTGAGGACAAAGGATCACTTTTCAAAAGTCCACTAATTAGTTAATAGCTAAATTAGCTAATATGTATGCAATCACGCATGCAATACAGCATACACATACATGCCTTATATTTTTGTTAGACAACACACACACACACACCACACCACACATGCATAACATACACACATACCGACAAGAGGTACTGTGGGATACCCCCACAATGTTGTGTGTTTTGTGTATTAAATCGGTACATACATGCATGTGGGGTATTGTAGGGGATATATTCATACACTGTGGGAATATTTCTGAGTTAAGTTTTACACCCTCACTGCGCATACAAAACCCATGTGACGCTGTGGGCACCCATAGCTTAGACCTATACCTACCCACCCCCCCCTAGAGGCTAAAAAACAGCATTTGGAAGAGATTCATGGTAGGCGTACTCCCCAAAATGACAAAACGCCCACAATGTAGAGTTTGTATCCATATTTACTCCCACAAAGTACTCTGGTAAGAAAAAATACATACATACATCCTTGAAAGAGCTCATTGTGGG
The DNA here is from genome assembly GCA_023653785.1 of Ophioderma brevispina. NCBI lineage: Eukaryota > Metazoa > Echinodermata > Ophiuroidea > Amphilepidida > Ophiodermatidae > Ophioderma > Ophioderma brevispina. The sequence continues at coordinate 6,666 of JAMKCH010046473.1, forward strand.
GAAGTTTAGTTTTTACTGAAATAATCTCTTAAAAAGACACTTTTTATGACATTTTTTCAGAAAAAACAATTTTTCAAAACTATATAATGGCATAGTGTCTTGAACTTGCCACCAAAAAGGTGGTGCGGTTACGTGTTTTTTTTTCCAAATTCGACTTGAATGAATTGATGCTATCTCGCCAAAAATGAAGGTATTGCTATGCTTTTTAGTCTCATTTTAAAGCTAAAATAAATCCTCTCCGCCATGTATGGGGAATACTATAGCATTTTTATAATGAACCCATGACTAAAAGAAGTCACAATGGGCAGGGTGGTGGAGGCGGGGGGAAGCGGAGGCGGGGGAAGCGGTACACTACAAAATCTATGGAGAACATTTCAGTGCTGTATAATCTGCATTTCATTCTTCTGCACAGACTAACTGGATTTATGTTCTATTCAGCATCAAATGATGTAATATGAATAGAGCACATGAATAATTAAAGTACATTGACACAAACATTTTAATACATTTAAAAAGTAACTAGTTCAAGCTTAATGTGCATGATCATAATGCCAACAATACTGCGTCAGTGGTCTTACCTATGTTAAATAGCTAAGCTCAATCAAAAGCTCCTTTATATAGAAAATCACAAGTTTGTTATAAAGTTCCGGCCTCATCTTGAATTGTTGTTAAGGATTAGCAACTATACTGCAAGAGAATCGAAAAAATGTGGAAATGCAATGTTTTTTAACTTATAAATCAGTGATAACTGTGTACAATTCCATATTTGCTTGCTTTAATGTAGAAACAACAAACAAACAGGTGAAAAACTGAAGTATTTTGAGGTAATTTGGTCATGCAGTCTCCTGTAATAGACTAACCGCACCCGCGACGGCGTCTCAAAATCTGCACTAAACAGCTGAATTGTGGTTAACACAAAAACCCAGTAAGAATAAACAATATCAAGTAATGTTTGTTGTTCGAGGTCAACCTGTATTGGTCCATGGTCACGATATCACGCTGAAAATTCTAAGTTAAGTTCACCAGGAAAGCTCTTTGATCTCAAGTTTCGAAATTTTGAACGCACGTAGAAAATTGACGAAGTCAGATAAAAAAAGTACATGGCTTGTCTTTAATACATGGATTTCAAGCCAACCGATTGCAGGTTATGTTCGGCAATATCCCATGCCAGCTATAAAAAATAAAAATATGAATTTTTATGATTTTTTTTTTTTTCTGATGTTTTTCGGAATAGCAAATCGCTGCTATGCCCTTTAAATACCCAGTCATCCTATGGCACTGTGTGCTACACAAAAGTTTTACCTACATGGAAACGAAAAAAACCCCTTCATCTCAAACTTTGGAATTGTGCATTTTAGGTGACTATCTATAGATCTAGGTGACTATCCACAAAAAAGTATATTCAAAATCTCTGATTCAGCCTTTAACCAAAATGGAACCGACGACAAAAGACAAACATTTTATCTGTTTTAACACTATAAATTAAATATAAATGTCTGAAAGACTTCCTAAACATTCACTCTCGCTATAATTATATAGGTTTATTGGTTACAAAAGCTGAAGTTTGAGGACAAAGGATCACTTTGTCAAAGTCCCCTAATTAGTTATTATAAATTAAGCTAATCTGTATGCAATCATCATGAAATACATCACACATACATGCCTTATATTTTTTTTATACACACACACACACAGGAACCACACACACACAAATGCTACTACACACATACCGACAAGAGGTCTTGTTGGAATACCCCCACAATGTTGTGGTGTTTTGTGTAATAAATCCGGTACTACATGCTTTGTGGGGGTATTTTGTAGGTATATTCATACACTGTGGGAATATTTCTGTGTTTTAAGTTTTACGCCCTCACTGCGACATACAAAACCCATTGGTGTACTCTGTGGGCCCCCTAGCTAGACCTATAACCTACCCACCCCCTCCCACCCCCCCCCCCCCCTAGAGGCCTAAAAAAAGCATTGGCAAGATTCATGTAGGCGTACTCCCAAAAATGAACAAAAACGCCCACAATGTAGCTATGTACCTAAATTTACGACTCCACATGGTCCTCTTGTTAAGAACATACATCATACCTCTTGCAATAGGCTACATTGTGGAGTTTTATACTGAAAAATCGCTTAAAAGGCACACTTTTTTTAGACATTTTTTCAAAAAATACACCTTTTGCAAAACTATAATAAGGGCCATGTGTCTTGCACTGCCAACTCAAAAAGGGTGTGCTGTTACGTTTTTCCCAATTCGACTTGAATGAATTGATGCTCATCTCTGCCAACATTAAGGTATTGCTATGCTTTTGTGTTCTCATGTTAAAGCTAAATAAATGGCACTCTCATCCCTTTTAATGGGTAAGAGCTCTAGCATTTTTAATCGAAACACCATGACTAAAAGAATTCATGATGGGCATGGTGGTGGAGGCGGGGCAAATCGGGCGGGGAAGCGGTACATACAACTCTATGGAAGTTAACATTTTTCAGTGTGTTAAATCTTCTGCATTCACTTCTTCTGCACAGACTAAATTGGATTTATGTTCTATTCAGCCTCTAAATGATGTAATAATTAATAGAGCCACATGAATAATTAAAGTATTGACAACATTTTAATTACAGTTTCTTAACGTAACGAGTCACACAGCATAATGTGCATTATCATAAATGCCAACAATACGGCGTCAGTGGTCTTGCCTATGTTAAACTAGTAACAAAGGCAGTTATTCCCAAGGACTGAACTTCATGCTTTTGGAATTAAAAACTTGTTCAGAGAGGAGCCCACTTTAATCTGACCAATGATGACTACCTAGACATCATTCATGCCATGTATGACAAGTCTGAAACTCCCCTTCAGACAGGATTGGTCCCGGGGAACACTTACTATGTGTTGTTTTCAGTTGTTATTCTTAAACAGCTGTGAAATTGTAAGCATTTCATTGCTATGCCCAGGTTCAAGTGACCCAGGTAGTACGCGTGCGTATTGACTTTATTTTTAGGTCCAGCACTCGCGTCCTACTGCGTTTTGCTACGTTCGCGCACACCTGCCAACGTTGCGTCTCCTGCTTATGTTTTGTTGCGTTCAAATCCAACGGGTTGTTCATTGTTTGTTGCTGCTGGGTGTTGACAGTCCTTTCTTGTTGTATTTAAAAGCCATAAAGTATCGCGGACTTGTTAAAGATGACCTTAAAAAGATGAAGCTGTTTAGTAATACAGGTATGATTTTGGGAAACGGTACTCTCTTTAACACCACTCACTAGGCGAGTGCCAATGGTGTTAAAACGTTTTTCTGGGAGTGTGGACTGGGCACTATTCTGAGATGCGATTTATTCCGTATTGAAATATGTGTTTACACAATGTGGCACGCGACACTCTTTACGACGAATTAAACCGGCGACACCATTATTTCTGCTTGTAAGAACTCGGCCTCCGGCTCGTTCTTGCACTTTTAAATAATGGTACGCCTTGGTTTCAATTGTCGTAAAGAGAGTTACCATTTTCCAAACTCATACCTTTATCTCTAATTCATACCTTGAGTGCATGATAAGGGAAAAATAGGAACTTCAATACTTCTCCTGTGGTATTGAATTTTTTCCGCTCAATTTCACTACACAAAGTTAATTAATGTTTGCTTTCAAGTATCTTCTTTGGAAAGGCATAACCCCCACAGTTTAACATTCTAGGAAGGAATTTTATGAGGAATTCAAATCTGAAGATAAAATAAGTGGTAGGGGCATGGGGTGAGATAGGGGTTTCTTACAAGAAACATATTTTTGTTCTTGAAGTAAAATGTTCAACCATAAATTTGCTTCTACTTCAACCCTACCCAATTTTTAGTGGCATACTTTAACTTCCTCATGCAATTTTCCTTTTAAGAAAATGTATACTTGTAAGTGTAGGGTGAATAATTCTGATGTTATGCTAACTTGAAACGTGGTAGATGCGATTTTCTTAGATTAACGCAATGTAACGCTATTGGGTGCGAGTTCAAGACACATGGCCATAAGGAAGAATTTCAAACCTATATAGTTTTGAAGATTTTTCTCTTAAAAGACACTTTTTTTTAACATTTTTTTAGATTTTTTCATTTTTTTTTTCTAGTTTTGCCTTCTTTTTTCTCACTTTTCTAGCCAAGAGAATTGCGCCGCAGGCCTATCTAGTTACTAAACTAGAAAAATCCTCTTTCTACTCTTTTACGAAATAAACCTCAAGACTTGATTACATTTATTCTGTTATAAGGACAATTCGTAACATAGTAACTCTAGTAAAAATACTCCCCAATGAGAAAATACTACCACAATGTCTCTTTATACCTATAAAGACTCCCACAATGTTCTGAGTAAGACCAACACATAACACACTTACACATACATACCCCACACACACACTACACACACACAGTGTCTTGTCTTGCTCTGAGCAAACAGATTTGTGTCACTTGTTATTCTTATTTTTGCCATTTGTTTACAACACACAGACACACATGTAGGCACACACTACACACAGTTATGCCAGCCAAAGAGATGTACAGACACACATACGCGGACACAACACACACACAGAAAATTGCAGACATTTATTTAAAATGATAGAGAATTTTGGTTTTTACAGGGTAGAGGATATTATACTAATAGCATGTGTCACTTAAAGACACTAGCAGTGATTGGAAAAATATTTGAAATTTGCAGAATAGCTTCAAGTGAAGGATAATCTTAGAATTCTTATAAGTTCCCTTTTCCAGCTGTAATTGACAGAAAAGAAGAAACATGCAGTGTCCAAGATACGATTCTCCATTTCAATTACTGTTGTATTAAGTGTCCTTACAGTCAGTAATGACTATAATCTCCGATCCTGTCCTGTTGCTTCTGGTCTTATCATTGCAGGGTATGTTAGATATCCTGTACTTGTTACTACATCAAAAAGCTATTTTTTGAATGAGTTTTTCAATTTGTTGCTGATTTTTGCAATCACTGATATGTCTTTAGAAGAAGGCCGACTCAGAGTATTCCTGAGGAGGGCGCCCTCATTTTTTCAACAAATTGTTTTTTTGCTGTACATATGCTTGTCCCCATACTAATCACTGTGTGAAATGGCGAAGCTCAAATCGAAGTCCTTCATATAGAAATCACAATTTTGTTTTAAATTTCTGGATCGGATTTTTGTCTGCACAGCATCCTATGGCAATGGTGCACACACACTACCCCCAAATGTTTTAACTGCACATGGCAACGAAAATCCGATTCATCTCAAACTTTGGAATTGGGGCATTTTTTGTGACTATCTTTATGTTCTATGTGACTTTTTTAATAAAACACAAAAAAATAATAGTTCCAAAATCTCCTGAGTCAGCCTTTAGTGTCGAATTCTATTCTGAGGGAAATACACCCATTACTAGCAATTGCAAAAACTGACCAGAGGACTGAGTGTGGTTACCCAACATACATGGGATGTTTCCTGCTAAGTCCTGTGGTCAGCTAGTGTAAACAAGTCGAACTCTATTTAACGCG
>JAMKCH010046474.1:0-61669 GCA_023653785.1 Ophioderma brevispina
ATTGTTATCTACCTTTGCAGTTAGTGACCTTGTCTTTTCTCTCTTTGTCAAGGCTTTATAAATACACAATTGGAAAACATCCCATTCATTTTTATTGAACTAGCTAAAAACTCTAGAGGATCCCACCTGAAATTATTGATTAATTTCACCATTTTATCAAATTACCTGAATCTGTCTTAAAGTTTCATAAACACCATTGCCTTCTTAAATCCTTTTCAATTGTGACACGCTTGAACCCTACACCTGTCAAACTAAACCTTTTAGAATGTGTATTGACAGCTTAAAAGGTGTTTTATTATTTGATATATGTAAAGACTTTGTGTCAGGTACGCACTGTATTAATTTTGTACGCCATATTAACCCTATGTTCTGTATGCGATAATTAGAAACTAAACTTTACTGTGTATAACATTGACATTGGTAAACAGATTAATTTCAATAATCGGTTATAATTCTGGTTTGCCTAGTTCTGGTTAATACGTGGCATTGATTAACCAGGGTATAATGTAAGGTTATGGGCATTCGTGATTTCAGCACCTTCTGTTTGTATTCATCACCTTGAGAAAAGCTTATTCTCAAATTTGAGTTGACCCGATCTTGCGGTTTTGAGTTTCTTAGCAGGTTTGCGTTTCCCACGGTCCTCCCTAGGCTACTGTGCTTGTACATTTCTTTCCGTTTACGGACAGAAAATACAAAACTGCGCGAATTTCTTACAGATCGTCCGAATTTTATGCCGTAGATTTGGCACACGTGGATTACTAATCCAACTTGTTCAATGATAGAAAAATCTCAACATTTTTTAAGTAGTCCGGGGGGACGAGGCTGTGGATCACAAAAGGCCCTTTAATTGCCCCATTAAAGAGGAATACACGTTGCGGTTGGAAATCTGCTCGCACAACTTTTGGGCGGTCCTAATTGGAAGAGTGACCTGGATCTTCCATGCAATGAAGATTTTACAAGGGGTAAATAGATGAATCAATTTTTTCTTGTGTAAAACTCTATTCTGTTATGCAATTATGCAAAGGATGTAGTAGTGTTAGTAATTAACCTGCATATAGCAATATTCCATGTTAACAGTAATGTCCTCTCCTACTGCATCCCGTATATTATTGGCGCAATCTGCGAAGTCCCAAGCCATGTAGACCCGTAGATTCCATTTATACCGACCCACAATGTCTATTATCACACACAGATGGCGACGCCCAGCTCAAAAGCCGTAACCATCTTTTGCCGCATTGCGTACTTATTCCATACGTGGGTGTACCAATTATTCATAATCACTGATTTCCATAATCTGTTGTACCAATTTATTCATATATTCACGGCATTGGCATAGAACATGTACCGTTTACAGGCTATGATTTCTCGTGATAACACTAAGATAGCGAACGCCAGCTCAAAAGACGTAACCATCTTTTGCCGCATTGCGTACAATTTACATAGCGTGTGTACAAATTTATTCATGTATTCCTGATTTCCATAGCGTGATGGTACCAATTTATTCATATATTAGGCAGTTGCAATAGAACGATGGACCGGTTCCAGGCAACAGGTTACGGCGCGTACGCGTGCGGGTTTCGAATGGATGACCTAATGAATATTTATATAATTTTCAAACACGGTTACGGTGGCCGCTATAATTCTTCAAAACGGGCGTACGCTATCTAGTGTTATTAATAGAAATCTGTGTTCCAGGCCAACAGGTTACCGCGCGTTCGCGTGCGAGTTTCGAATGGATGACGTAATGATATTTATTTTTTTCAAAAACGTTACGATGCCGCCTTTTGGGCAACACGGGCGTACGCCATCTCCTTATATATCTATGGACACGACACATAGTAACAGCGTGAACAAGCTGTGACTTTGCAACAGTATCACGAACTGTGCATTGCAGCCGTCACAAAAGTTCTCTGACGCAAACGCACTGAAGAAATGCGTATTAACGATGAATTGTCATATCAAGCAATGTAGCCTTGTCAATCCTGATCCCATTGCACGTACGGTCGCAATCTGAACCCCGCAGATGCATCTACAATGCGGTGTTTGTACGGAACGAATGGTAAATTCCTAAACTGCCAGCTATTAATTAAACATTCCATTTTGTCACTATCATTCTTTCATAATGAACGTACCTTTATTATTTCATGTGAGAAACTTTAGTAGAAAAATAGCGTTGGTATTGTATATACTTTCCCCCCCCCCCACCTTCAAACCCAGATTTAGGAAACACTTCACCCGGAAATATCGCCGGAGATAAGAAGCACTTCCAACACTTGCCATATTTTCTACTTTCTGGTATCAGGTTCTCTTTAAATCGCACTGGCAAACAACTGAAAATGTAAAACGTGGTTATTATACGTGGACATGTTTTTGAAAAATTATTTAAAGTTAGGTTGAACATTAATTTATTTCTCTCCAGACGACCGGATGCATGAGTTGGAAACAACCCCTAAAAGCAACAAACTCTAAAACAACAACAACTACAGGTAACCAGGGGTAAAAACTCAATTGGGTCACGGTGTGGTGCTTTCTTTCAAAGATATTTGGGATTATAGGCATGAAACATAGACTAAAGGTCATTGGTTATTCAAGTAAGGTCACCCTTGCAATACCTAGATTTCTAGGTATTGCAAATAGCCAAAAGGCCCACAGCCACACAGCCAAAAAAGCACCGAGTGCGCCTGCAGCTGGCCTCGAGCTGGTGCGCTATTATGGAGGCTTTTTTCAATTGAAAAACCAAAATAAGTAACACCATACATTGTATGTTGGGTATGCAAACACTTATTCCTTATTACTGAAAAACCCACCCACCTTACTACATGAAACACCATGCTTTACTACACAAGCCCCACAGCAAGCTTTGCAACACCTACAAGAGGTGGGCAGGGGGTAGTTGCTTCAGAAATTCGTTATTAAGCATCCAATACATTTAGTATTAAAGATAGGTATGGTCCTCTCTGGACACTGTTTTCATATCCGTAAAGTTATTTTATTCTGGAGATATGCAATTTGGTCATTTCAAAACATGGTCCTCTTGGATTTCTTATAGTGAAGCCGACCTCACAGTTGAAAATTCTGTCACTGAAAACAATATAATATCGTTTTCTATGTCATGTTTGAAAGATGTAAAATATTCAGATATTCCAATGTAGCTGTTGGCGGCTGGCATTTTACAACCATCGAAACTTGAAAACCAAAATAACCACTAGAGTGGACTTATCTTATGGTCATTGAGTTAGTCAAATTGCAAAGAAAGCTATACCTATTGTACAACTGCACAAACATAAAGAAAAAAAACAGACAAGCCACTATCACATGTTCAAATCTTGGATGGACATGTCTGACGCTATTCAATGGCATTCAATTCCATCTGTCGGCCACACAGCTTACATCTATGGTATGCATTGACGTAGTAGTTGTTCGAGTTTGCTTCGCACCAGATTACTATTTGGTCGAGAACAGGGCCATATGATGACTTTGACTATGTATTATTGAAAAGTATACCACAAAATTGTATGTCTCTGATCATAAGGATCAAAAAGGTATAGTTTGTACTGAATACAGCCTAAAAGTTTTGGAGTATAGGCAAAAACAGCAAAAAATAATAAAAGGGTCATTTTCAGGTTGCACAGGGGTCAATTTTTAAATTGTTCCCATTTGGTTAAAAAGGTAGTGCAAATGATTGATGGGCTCATAGGATTAAATAAGCATAGTTTGAGTGTTTTAAAAGCTCACTTACCAAAAGATGGAGGAAAAACAAGGTCAAGCACCACTGAATGCAATGGGGCCGTTGACCTTTGTTTCCCCCTACATTGGTAACTAAGCATTTTAGCATCAAAGCTATTCCTATTTTAATCTATATTTTAATCCTGAAATTTACCTTTGACATTGAATTTTCGCGGTTTTTAACCTAACTCCAAAAGTTTGGGTTGTAGATAGTAAAGCATACCTTTTTGGAATCCATATGGCTAGGGACAAAGATGCAGCATACTTTTAAACTGACCGTGATCAATTTTAAATTTAAATGCCAGGCCTGTGATGTTAAGTCATTTTTTTTATTTTGTCAAGGCAGCTTATGCAATTTACAGCTGGTATCTAATAGTAAAGATGACGGATTGGCACCAAAGATAGCGATTTACCTCCCTTTGAAAACTCTGCAAGTCCTGGTTCGATGCTACATGAGAAGGAGAGGCATTCCATAAACTACAGGAAAAGATGGAAGAAATGAGATTCGTGGGAGGCCAAGTTTAGACCGTGGGGAACTTTCACAGAAGGTATGGAGACCTTGACTGAAGCGCCTAAGGCGAGGTCAACTGAAAGCAGCTCAGGAGGCAGCTGGCTGAGGAGATCTGGTGCTTGTCCATAAACATGTTTGGTGGAAAAGAGTGACAAATCTGCCCTGCGATGACCAAGGTGGTGTGTGTGGGTTCACTCTCGGGGATAACCGATGATGGAGATGGCACGTCTCTGGTTGACATCTAGTTTGGATAGTAAAGTGGGTGTTGCTCCACACCCATGCTGTAACCCCCCCTGGCCATATTCATGTTGGATCGAACCATGGATTTATATTAACAGCCCTTTCAGTTGTTCCCATATAGGGTGCAGCGCGACGGCGCAATCTAGTACGCTGATTGGCAGTTTTTAGCCCTTTGGTAATCACAGGAGACATGACAGGTCATGTATGATGGAAGTGCAGAGTAGAGCGACCCTGTCTAAAATTTCTTGAAAATATCGTTTATGTTCAACTTGAAGATTTTTTAACATCCAACACATTTTTTATGAACATCAATAGGGCTTAGAAGCAAGTTCTTCACAGACTCTTGTCTCATTCATTAATGGATCACATCAAAACTCAGTCTTCCCGTGTGTGATATATACTGGAATGATCATGATTGATCTCAAAAACCTTGACACGGTAACCATCAAATTTTATGTACAAGGTAAATGCATGGGAGTTGGTCTGTTGACTGGTTTCATTCATATCTCTCCAACAGACAACAAATAGTTCATGTCAACAATACTGATTCTGGTGTTTGTTATACTCATGCGGAGTCCCACAAGGTAGTATACTTGGGCCTCTTTTATTTCTTTGTTACATCAACGACATGATTATAAGTATAGACCCAGAGTGACAAATTCTTTTATATGGGTGATGATAGTACCATTCTATTTTCTCATAAACAACCTGACTTTATTTCTCAAAAACTTTGTCAAGCTATTGAATCATGTAGCAAACTGGTTGATAGACAACAAATGTCCTTACATCTTGGCAGACGAGTGTATTATCTTGGCCTCCAAAGAAAAATAAACGTTTCCAAAACTTTTCAGTAAATGAATTGTTCTGGGCACAGAACAAAGGTCAGGACTCTGTTAAATACTTAGGTGTCACAATCGACCAAAAACTGTATCCGGGGAAGTTATTGGTAATTCTATCATTAAACAGCTAACCCCGATGAAGTTCATGTACAGAAAATTTTATAATTGTCCGCAATCAAAAATTGTCGGAAATTTTTGTTCCGCTCTCATTCAATGCCATTTTGATACTAGGGTTAATCTTGGTATTGGGTCTTACGTATTAGCTCAAACATTAAACTTTAAGTCACGCCAAAATAAAATGTGAGTTTTATCTGAAATATTAGAACCCCGCGGCACATGTTGGTCAATGAACTGGACAGTTTGAATTTTTTGAATGGGATTTGTAGGTCAATATTTTTAAAGTTGTGCCATGTGCATAAAATTTACATGATTCTTCGCCCCTTATATGTGTCAGTTTTTTACCAAAACTCTGAAAGGCATAACTATAATACTAGAAGGCGGCCTTTTTAATTTTCATGTACCCAAATCAAAGCTGTCGCTGCTACCATTCTAGTTACAGTGCAATATGGACTGGAACAGGCTCCAACTGATATATTAAAGCATCCCATTTATTACTTTCAATAGCGCAATAAGGAACCATCTTAACAATGGCTAATTTCAATGGGTTCAAACTTTCTTTTTTTGTCAAAAAGTTGTTTCTGCATTCATGTTTGTTTCTTTTTTTCATGCCATTTTGCCAAAAGCTTTGAAGGACCCCATTGGAAAAGCCTGAAATATTGGATTTCATGGGTGATCCTGGTTCCAAAATTATTTTTGTTTTAACTGGGGAGCTATTATTGAATATGTATCTCTTATAATTTTATCAGGTATTTTAGAATGTATTTAAAATTATATATATTTTAAACTCTCTGTAAAAATGTCTTTTTAGTTTTTATGGAGTCAAATAAAATCAATCAAAATCAATAATCAAACCTTTCTGGTTGTTCCAAAGAAGTGGAGACTTGGAAGGCCGGTTGCAGCATTATTTCTCGTGTGATATTGTTACAGTTTACACTTGGCAGCACAAAAGTACAGCCATGAAGTTGCCCAAGGACTCGATTTCCTGCAAGTCTTGGTTGAGAGAGGCAGCAGCTGGAATTCTGTCCTCTTTTGAATTTATGAAGGTCATGAGTGTGACATAGTATGCGTAGAGGATGGATGGATTAAGGATTATTTCTGTGATGTCGTCAATGAAATATAATAAAAAGAAGAGGGCCGAGGATTGAGCCTGTGACTCTGACATTGACGACTTCTGCCTGGATACCCTCCCATTTAGGAATACATTAACTGTATTGAATAATTGCCTTTCACCCGCATGATGAAAGACTTTGATATGATGCAGTACGCTAAATGTGGCACATTTTTTGTCGGCTTATATTGACACCATGCGTTGATTGATCCTGTTGATACATTTGAAAAGCAGAAAAATGTCAAGAAGCATTGTTTGCTAGTAAATCGGAGACCAAATACTTTCAGATTATTCAAAACTGGGATGTTGTGTTATAAAAGAGTATTCACGAGCTAAAAAATATTTCTGATATTTAATGAATTTCCCACAATATATATTACTTAGATCTGGTTGACATGAAATTGTTATATTACTGCTATCACCAGTTAGTTCTAAAATGTGACATCGTTCAGAGAAGGTTAGGTTATAGCTTCAGTGTCCATATAGTATAAACTCTTTCTGAAAGAGTTTGAGAGCATGATTTATTTGATTTGCTTTATCGTTCTGATACCCTTTCTGATGTTCACTTCAACATTCATTAGACCAAACTTTATCCGCCGGTTACCATTTATAATTGCGACTTCAAAATCAATGTAGACCAAATTTCTCCGCTTCTAGGGCAAACCATTTTTAAGGCGCTGTGGTATCAAGAGGCATGTCCACCTGGCTTTGCAAACCAACTCTCTAGGCTGGTCACTGCTTGACCTTTTAAATAACAATGACTGTGACTTACTATCTGATATCACTATTATAGTAGATTTCAAAATAAGGAAGACCTCATTAAAAGTTTGATGTATGCCCATTCACCGTGAGAGGTAAGAGGAAATCTTTCATTTCCACAGGTAAAAAGTTATGGGACTCATACAAATGTATAATATAATGTAGATCGTAAATAAAGGTTGACTTAAAATACAGTGTTTCTAACATCCAAGAAGTATCGGATGAAAGCACCAGCCAAATATGTCATTAACGTTATTTGAAGATAATCTATCTTTCCACACTGCAAAATATTCTTTATCACAACATGGAGAATAATAATCTTATTATTCAATGCACACACAGCACAAAACTAGTTTTTTTTATTTGGGCATTCAAAGTGGGCCAAGAGATTAGCACAAAGCGGGTTTGACATCCGGGCCAATCGTGGCATAGAGTCGTTCTATCATAACAGACCATTGTAGAACTGAATGCATCAGTTTCCGTAAGCCGATTCTGTACGGTAACTTGTACCATAGACACAATATGTTTTGTAATGGCAACAAAGGCCCAGTCTCCACATGGCCGGGGATTGAACCATCGCACCTATGGAAATATGATGAAGTCTCAATAATAAATCTATATAGAATCTGCCAAAGTGCATCTTTCCAAACTATGAAGGGTGAATTACTCTTAGAGTGAAAGCTCACTGGTACTTTGTAGAGAGCACATAAAACAGCTAACGATTAATCACATAATATATTACTTATGTTTACTCAGATAACAACATAAAATAGCACTAAAACCACTATATATACTTTTCTTTTTACTATTAATAACAGATATGAAAAAAACGTATCATAGAATATTGAGCCCTATAAAATATGTACGACCAAGTAAAAAAGTTACTTGAACTATTGTAAAATATTATTTCAGTTATACACAACGAACGAACCAATTTAATATTACTTCAGAAAGGAATCGGAGTATTCTGAACCTTTATCCAACATCGTAGAAATCACTCCCGGAAATGATTCACAAAAGTCAAATGGCTACGATGTTATGTTATTTTAGTTTAAGTGATACATTAACTATATTGCATAATTGCCTTTCACCCGCATGATGAAAGACTTTGATACAATATGCGAAATGTGACATTAGTTACGCTTATATTGACACCATTTATGATGCTTTAATTGATCCTGTTGCGTACATTTGAAAAGCAGAAAAATATTAAGAGCGGTGTTTGTTTAGGAAATCAGGAGTTCAGGAGCACATCTGCATTTCATGAATTTGTCATCGACAATAACTTGGATCATGTAAGAACAGGCTTACCCGGATACAATAATGTATGCTGCTCTCATCGAAATCAATAGTTTGCATCGTTCAAGAAGGATGATCGAGATCTCTTGTCAATATGAACTTTTCCCCTGCCGGTAACCATTTCTAATTGCGACTTCAACAATCATGTAGACATTATCCGCCTCTAGGGCAAACATTTTTTAAGGCGCTGATGTCATCAAGGGGCATGTCCAACTTGCTTTGCATCCCATTCATAGGCTGAGTCACTGTCTTGTATTTTTGTATTGCATCTTAAGCACCGTCGGTGGACATATCTCTACATCAGAAATTATTATTTGATTATTATTTAACAGAAACCAGACTGGTATAATTTGTTTGCGATGAAGACTGCAAGTACGCACGAAGTGTGTATTTTTCAGGAGTATATTATTCAAATAGAAAATATTGATACTCATTTTAATACACTCATATCTATGATGATGATTTTACATAATCCATCAGGCTCATTCGTAGAGATCAACTGTCATTAAACTCATGTGAAGAGAAGAGTGAGAAAACAAATCGATGGCGATAGAAAATCCTCTTATAAGAGGGAGGACACTACTTCTGATTACACTACTTCTGATTCAAATGTAAGCAATTTAAAAATGTTCAATTAGTTCTTGACGCTCTTGTTTTTTTATCGATATCACCGACAAATGTTCGCTTATGTGTTTTTTGTTTATGTAAAATATTTATGAAATTGAAGGGAAATAAAGAAATAAAAATGTCTATTGCAATGCAAAACTACAGAGCACATAGAGTGGCAAATAAAAAGATTATGGGATTTACGTTGAGACGGTCTCAAAAAGTAGGCAATGATCAGATCATTGGCTTGATTTGTTCTATGATAAGTTTAATTTTGTACAAACGAAAATTATAGGCAACGTGTCTGTAAAGAGCGGTTGTAATTAAGGCATCTCAAAGGGTTGTAGATTACAACCAAAATAATGGTTGCCTGGTGGGTCTAGCTCGTGTGTTTTTTGGAAAAAAACAACTTCGTGTAGGGAGCGGCGGTCATTATATCTGCCCATGGGTGAGATGGAGGATTTCAACTTTTTCGGCAAAAATTTTCGCGTTCTCCCCTCGCTTCCGTTCAAAAATTCACCACTCCCGCCCTTTGGATCATGCTTTATTTCCTCCCATGTTAAATGTTCATGTTCCCCTCTCTCTCGTTGATGCAAAATTTTCACGTTCCCCCTCTCGCTCTTACAAAAATGTTTCGGGTTCCCCCTGCAATCCTCCACCCCCCCGGGTAAATACATGACCCCTCCCTTAAAAAGACATTACAAGTCGAATCTTGCTAAAAGCCGTCCTCTATTCATACTGTTCGGTCATGTGTGCCGAAGAGGAAGTAAGCGAGTTCCTATGATGATAGCACAACGAAAGTATTAATATTTTGTTTTATCTATAGGATAACACGTAAAATCAGATCAAGCGAGCGAGGAAGAGGGAAAACAAAAATGCCACGAAGCACCTGTAGGTATTTTTGTCTGAAAGTGTAAAATGAAGTCATTTTGTTTTTCAAATTGAAATAATGATAATCCATTAGAAAAGGTTACTGAGGGGGGGGATATGACTTCGTTGTCAGTTCGAAAAAAGGGTATGCAAAATCATCAGGTAACATATTAATTATATCATAACGTAGTAACAGGTGGACGGTCACGTTCTTCTGCCACATTAGTCTCGGCGAGGGTGAAAATATGTTCAGATTCTGATAAAGCATGAAACTTGGCACAAATGATCGAACAACATTCTAAAACATGTTCTTCAGGGTGGAGCCAAAATTAACTCTCTATAGTATAGCAACGGTGCTAGTCACCATATTTTCCTTAGAAATCGGTACTAGGATGTCTATGGACCAATGCATATTCAATGAACTCGAATGTATTTTAGTGCTACAACTTCACATTTCCCTATAAACAGTATTTTTGGAATCACTTGCCCACAACACAAGACCAAATTTCAGTTTTGCCTAGCAAACGTATTTCATTAGCAACCGAGAAAATTGCCTGTTTGACACAATTTTCTTAGAAATACATCAATAGTTAATTTATAACAAAAAACCAACATTGTGATAATATTGCTCTGTATAATTATCAGCGCTAAACATTATAGTTCCATGTTGTGCCACCATCTGAGTAAGTCCCTCTTGCTTTGCCTATTGTTGATGGCAATAACAAAGAGTAGTGAATGAATGCCCCTATTGGCTATCTTTTTTAATCCTATATCATCATATATCTAGGACTTTTGTTTATTTATGTATATTTATTTATTTTATAGTTTCTATTTGGTGGTGGAAGTGTGGATAATGGTCAACTAACCTATCTACCCCTAGCCCTGCATACTTGACCAAATGACCTCCCCAGCATGAACTACCCTACGATCCTGCATGCTTCAAAATGTCAAGCCGCTCACATTCACCTACCCAGGTAACTGGTCTAATGTGTGTCCTTCGGACAGCTAGACACCAATGAAACATTGTGGAACGCATCCCCCTGATCAGTAGTAAATCCAAAGTTTTAGATCTAGTTTTGTCCCATTGGCATATACAGAGGAGGCCAGGGTCCTGTGCCCATAATATTGAATCGTCGGTTGAGATGAGCCCGTCCGGTTCACTTGGAAAAATTCATGTCGTGGCGCGTGCAGACGCAGATTGGCCGGTAAGTATTGTTCAAGTTCAATGGTCAACGTGCGACAACTTCCCGACAAGTAATTTTACAAAATCATTCAGAATTAGCCCTCAGATTCAGAATACATTTAAAGTACATAAAACCCAAACTTTTCCAGGGCTTTGCCCCTGGAACCCCAACCAGGGCCCTAACGCCGATCCTGTAACCCCACCAGTTTCTGTCGGTTCAGCTAGATGCGACACTGCCCCCCTCCCCCCCCAATATCAAATCCCTAGCTACGCCACTTGTTGACCCCCCCGTTGGAACGAGGAAGGGGGACCGTATTTCCCTCACACTCACAGCAATCGCGCTTACCCCTCCCTCCACATTTAACCACCAATTCCCTATTCACTGCATCCTCTATCCTCAACCTAACCTCCCTCTCTCCTTTTACTTGCTTCTTCCATCCATGTCTCCTTTGGTCGTCCCCTCCTCCTCGAACTCCCCACGCCCCCGAACTTAAGGGCTCTTCTCAAAATATGCTCACCATCCCTCCCCAGCACATGTCCCCTTGCCCATACCAACGTACACCATTCGCCTTCGCAACCGGTCACCGCGTTTCTTCTTCTCAAAACCCAACCTCTGCATCAAGTCTTCAGTCCTTCTTCTTATCCATCAACTTCACACCACGTCGCTCTCGCCATCCTCAAATTCCCATGTCTCACTCCATAGAGCACACTGACCTCACACAACCCTTAACAACCATTCCTTCGTCCTTCAAAGGAAATGCTTTCCGTTTTGCAACTCCCCACATTCCCTACACTTCATCACCCCACCTTATCTAGCGTCCATAGCTGCCATCGCATCCACCATTTACAAATTACATTACCCTATATCCCAGTACGTACGAGACACTCCTTGCACCGATTCCACCTCATCACAACATTTCCAACTGTTCCACCAGCCATCCGTCGTAGCTAGCCATGTGGGGGCACAGGGGGAGAGTGCCCCCCTGAAAAAATTTGAGGGGAATCGGGAAATATACTCTCCCCCGGCCTATAAAATCCCGAACGATATAAATTCTGTATTACAACGGTGTAGGTAGGTAGGTGAATTAGATAATAATGCAGGAGCGTTGGTTCGCGTAATGTGTTTGCTTATGGACCTGTGTCCGTAAAATGCAATTGAGAAACGAAGCATGATGTTGAAGTTTGAGAGATTTATCAAGCTGGCTTTGGCGCGTTCATTTGAAAGCAATTTTGAGCCGTTTGAATTGCCCTTTCAACATCGTTCGGATGTTTTAGGCGGGAGTATAAAACCCTGATATTTATGTTAAATCAGCCCTTTTTCTGGATTCTTTACCCTGCGACCGGGAAATATTGCTTGTGAGCGGGACATTTTGCATGCACCTACCACCGGGAATTGCTCCCTCCGGAACCACCGGGCTGGCGACGCGCCGGCCACCATCTCTCCAAGCTCTTTTCTCCATCTGATGCACACAAAATCTCTAGCCAAGCTTGGGGTCATCTTGTACCTCTCCCATGCATCCCTTTCCCACATCACACTGATTTTGCTTTTACCTCTTACTCTGCTGTACCACATGGTCTACCTTACTCACTGAACACTTCCCTTTCACTCCACCACCATCATTTTTTGTCTTCCCAAGATACCTTTAGACCCTTACTCTCAAAAGCCGCTTCCGTTCCTTAAACATTTCCTTCAGTCCTCCCTTTTGGTCACACTCATCAACCAATCATCAAGCATATAATATCTCGCTCATCAACCGTCTCTTGCACTCTCCATAACCCCATCAATTACAATAATTGCAAATATCACGGCGACAGTAAAGAGCGCTTCATGTACAAACCACTTCGCCGCCAACTCTTCAGACAACTCAGACCCCCATTCGAACATCCTTTTCTTCGCTCCTGTCAGAAAAACTCATCACCCGCTCTAACCATTGCCTCTGGATAC
Source organism: Ophioderma brevispina (assembly GCA_023653785.1). Classification (NCBI taxonomy): domain Eukaryota; kingdom Metazoa; phylum Echinodermata; class Ophiuroidea; order Amphilepidida; family Ophiodermatidae; genus Ophioderma; species Ophioderma brevispina. The sequence continues at coordinate 13,207 of JAMKCH010046474.1, forward strand.
CTCCTTCCTCATGCCTTCTCCAATCCCCAGTTATAAACTATAGCTGAAAATCCTATCATTGAAGTGCAAAGTGGGCATAACCATGCTACTTAAAGGTTGGTAAAAGGATACTGAGCGGAAGTGCAAATACCTAAGCAAGAACTTCTAAGCGATTTTCCAACAAGCATCAAGTAATAATTCGGAGAAGCACAACCACTATACCTATAGACAGCAAAATGCCTGTGTGTGTTGTTTTTTTTGTTCCAAAAACCGGAACCAAAGAGGAAACTCCATCAGAAGCCTCCTAGCTCAAGTAATGACGCATGCGAAATGTGCCAAGGTGAACTCCAGGATCATTATCTCCATTTCAGCGAAATTAAGTCAGGATACTTTTGCCATTGAAGCAAAATATCACCAAGATGCCGCATCAAACCTGTACAACAGAACATTGTGGAATAGTCCAAAAGGAGCGAGGAACCTTAAGAGAGCAAACATGCAAAGACATTGCAATTGCTGATCTCCTTCATTGAGGAGAGCAGAACCAGTGGACGACACAGGTGTTTCATTTCGGCTTGCTGATCTTACCAGGCTGTATACAGAGTGCCTTGGAGTTGCTTGTTGTTGTTACTTCAGGAGTATATAGTACACACTCAAATACCGGATCCTCTCTCTCCCAGAGAGAGCTTATAGAAAAGCGAGATGTGTTCATGGCATATGAGGATTGTATAGCCTGTTCTGTGCCCAGGATATGATCTGATCAAGATGAGCAGAGTCACGGAAAAAAAATTTGACCCCAAAGTGCCTGATAGGATCCGACAATGACTTTTTACACAGGGTCATTTCAGGGTTTGACTGCTTGACCACAGCAGTAAAGTGGATCATTGCCGCTGATAGCCGCAGTCGCTTTGCGCCACCAGTCGGCAATGATCATCAATGGGTCAAATATTAAGACCAAACCCGCAACCCATGCCTTAGCAGCTCTTAGCCACCAGGGCTCACCATTACTCAGCTAACTTGGTGTTCACTGCATTAAAAAGCGCCGGGACTATGGGAAATTACCCCAGTTGTCACAGCAAGACCGTGAAATGCCTGCACTGCCATTTGCTTGGAACTTAAGGTCTCCGCGTTAATCCTGAACAGCATTGCTTGATAGCGTTTTTTTGGTCGTGGTGTGTCTACCTCATCTTATGATCGTACGATGAATATTACTTTATTATGAAATAATGTTTGCGGATATATTTCAAGATTGCGACAGTCTGACCTCCCATGCAGAAAGGTCATTTATCACTGCAGCTGCAAACAATATATTGACCACAATCCACTCACCATACACTGGTTCATAAATGGTCCCGTTTCATGGGTACAAGTTTTCGTCCTTGATCCGGATGTTACAACTGAGGAGGTACTCGACTGAGTGATTATACACAACATGATTTTCACCATTCTATAGCACCTTTGAAAGGACAAAGAAAGTTGAAGGACTTGCCAATCACTTACAATGAATAAAGGCACAGATCTGCCATCAACCATGCCTAGTTGCTTGTTGATATTGAAACATCTAATTCTTATAATTATTATTATTTTAACATGATGTGTTTGCTGTAGTGTATTTACGGGAAATGTCATCTTTTGGGTGGCCATTTTGGACGCCATCTTGAATTTTGAAATGACACGAAATGGCACATCTGTATTACTTTGATCAGGAAATTCATTCCATCAAAAATGGATTGTTATAAGAACAAACCGTTTTTATGTTGCTATAATTATTTAAAAGGAATATTTGTACTTGGCGCCCATTTAAGAGTCGCCCAACTGATGGTCCAATTTTTATTTTATTTTGGAACATCCAGATTGTGTTGGGGTCATCTTAGAGTAGTTACAAAAAGTTTAATTTGGCTTAGTTCGGGTAGTACAAAGGATGTGGTGGTATATCCAGCTAGTTTTGGCCAGCTCCAAAATGCCAATTGTTGCTATGGTAATTGTGTTACCTAGCAACCTTGCTAAGGAGTGTTTGTATATTTTTCTGGCTCACCCTGAAAACGATCAGTATGGGGTGAAGAATAATTGTGGCCAAGGCTTATACTTTTTTATAATCATTTTCCTGAGCAATAGTTGCTGATTTTTGCAACCCCGCCTAGACTACATGCTAACATTCCAAAAATAGTGTGCTTAGATAATTTTACAATACTACATTATAAATGTTATTTCTAGATTGATAGGTATTTTATTTTGGATGTTATAAAACATTGGTTGACATTCTAAACAATTGAGGTTATATTTTTGACATACTAAACGGAGTGCTAAAATCGTCATAACAATAACATGGGAGTCGTTTTTTCAAGATTTCATAAACTCAACTCGCCATCAAAATTTTGAAACATGTCTCGAAGTTAGCCTTAAAACGCATCCAAGATTTAAAACAATCCGGGTCCTCTTATCAAAATGATGTAATGGGGTTTAATAATTAAACGTACAGGGGATCATTTCTTATTTGCGATACCAGGAGCGGTAAGAATGGTGTTACAACTCTCTCTGCCAACCCCCTTCCCTGCGTCACGTCCTGACTATTCCTAAGAAATATTCCCAAAACAAACCTCATCCCAGACATCATACTATGCAAGCAATATGGGAGGGGTTCGGAAACTTGTTGTTTTAGAACTTCCTATACCATTTGAGCGATAACTCACTTATATATTAAATATGATTTTTTAAATTTCCTACTTTGTCTTGAAATAGCATCCCGTGATTTCATTTTACGGACAACTTTGGCTTTGACTTAAAGGGACTAATGGCATCAAAAAAATTGACATAAATGAAAAGGACCCTTACTGAAATCACTCCACGAGTTTGAAACTATTTGGATGTTTACCTTCCTGTAAAAACAGTAAAAACAGGAAGAGTTCCAGGGGCAGTTTGTGACAATTACCTTGAACAATTATACTGACCTTACTGCATCCATTTAAACAACTTGAAAAGCATGTTGTAATCAGCTCACAGACCATTGCTAGTGTATATGTGCTAATCCCGGCTAATCCATCTTTCACCTTGTCAGATCACTGTCTTACTACAAGCCTACAGTACATGCCTGAATCCTGGTCTGAATGCTTTTGAATTGTGTCACAAACATGCTAGATACACTGTCTGTCAGGGATGTGAACACTTTGCGTTCTGTTCCAGAAATTGCCACAACGCCATCCCCCGGAACTCTTCCTGTTTTTTTCTTTTTACTGTTTTTACGATGTAAACATCCAATTGTTTTTCAACTCGTGTGAGTGATTTCAGTAAGGGTCTCTTGTTTTAAGCGCCTTTTCATTGAAATTGTTTAAAGATTAACTTGTAACTCTCGCTATCAATTTCTCATTTGTGATATACGTAGCTACGTGTGTTGGAAAGTTAATCGCGCTAACTTACCATTTGAAATCAAGGAAATAAAGTGGCATTGGCCAACCATTAGCTTAGCATCAAAATATTGAAACTAATAGGCTGGCTAATGAAATGTCAAATTTTACATGCTTAAATAAAGCATAATGTGCAGGTAAGCTGCTTTCATATCCAATGAACACATGATGCCAGAATAATTTAAAGGCACAAGAGAAAGACCCGCAATATGTGAGTAACATAAAGTGCCAGTATTGTCTTAATATTATATATATATACAAACTTGTGTTCATTTTACAGATCGAAATTAATTGCTTCAAGAAGTTGGTATGTCAAAAAAAGAAAGCTGGCGTACAAACATCTCAAAATAACAAACAATAAAACGGCAATTTTATCACACTACTTCTCTACTACTCAAAGATGGACCTGGCCAAGTTTTGCAGACACGACAAACGCTTTTAAACGCCTATAGACCGTATTCAATAGCCAGCCATGTTGGGAACAAGATAGACGCATTCCAAGCTATTCCAGTACTACAATACTTCACCTGTCAATGATCCCTGTGCAATCGCTAAAACATGGATCGATTGACGCTTAAGGTATGTATTCCTGGACTGTATGCATCTTGTCCACCAAATTGTCTGGTTGCTGACGTCCATACTTGAATAGGTCTATATTCCCAAATAAAATCCACTGATCAGATCAAGAATTAGCTGATTTGAAATGATCAATGTACATCACTGGGAAACCGGTGCTATTTATTTCCGGCTTTGGGGCACTAGCAAGGCACATACGTATTAGTACACATATATACATGTAATATACAGGGTGTCTTTTTTTTTTCAAAATAGAACTGGGAATCCCATTTCGTCATGTTCAAGTTAAAACGATTCCCTTTCAGGATTTTATCTCAAAAGTTACAGAAAGAATAATAAATATTATCTTACTAGTTCTGATATTATAACATTACTATAGTAGATTCACCCCATTGTGTCAACCTCTAAGTACTTTTTTCCGAAGTATGATCATTGAATGGGGGATGTGCCAAGTGTGGAAATAAAATTCCACACTATTGAAACATCTTAAAACATGCAGTCCGATAGTTGCAGAGAAAATCAATTCTCTGCTCAATGAAACCATTCAAGGCTTCGAACTCTCAAGCATTCGCCTAATCGCATTTGCTCAAATGGTATCCAATGTACACGGCAGTTGATGTTATTGAATTTAAGAGTGTTTTGTAGTTTGGCCGGATCGAGGAACAAAAGTCTTTGCACTCTCTATGTAAGATGATGGTAAACATAAAGGACAGATTACCTTGTTCTTCGAACAGGTAAATCGGGCCACATATTCTGCCAACCTGTCCCAACTAATCGACGCTGTCCAAAACTTTCCTCTGGTGACACATGGGTTGAATCTACTTTATACTAGGTCTGCACTATTTACAGTGCATGTTTCATCACCTATCCACATTGGTAAAAATCTCCCCAAGATTTTGGAAAATTTATGGCTTTCTTACAAAAATGCCATCATTCACGATCCCCTTTTGAGTTAATTTTAGTAAATGTTATGCTTGATGATTCATAATAGTTGTCCTGACTATATGCAGAAAGGTCAAGTTGTGGTTTGACTGCCAGAAAAAGTATAGTTGCAATGCTAGGATGTTTAGTTAACTGTTAATTTGACAGACCAATTTTTGTCAAATTGCAGCATATGAAATTTGGCCCCAATGTACAATGCAATGACCAATCAACCTTTGAATGACTTTATCACATTATCACATTTTCACCCATATTCTGTAGCCGAACATGCGAGCAGACAACTATATAACCCCCGATTCCTTATGATCAGACGAATCATTTGAGATACTTTTCACGAAAATTGAACTACTTTTCCCCCCCTCTTCCCTTATCTTCACTCCCTCCCGGTTCACATCAAAGAATCTTCTACTGGCCAATCTTCAGGTGCATGACTTTTTAATAATGTGACATGAATAAAAATCACCCCACGACACCTGTGCGGGAGTTGACCAACTACTTATATACTATCTTACTCTACAAAGGGTATCCACAGACCTAGTCCAGTAAAGTACCGCAAGCATTTGTGTAAAATTATTACTTTACTGCCATTATAAATTCCTAACAATCTTTTTCCTCGTCGAAAATATTTTGTCGCCTATGGGATATGCTAATTTGTCATATCGAGCTATAAATAATCATTTGTATCATCTCCATTATACTAATGTGTATTGTGTCTTCCTGCACAGCATATGCAATAACAAAGAATTTGAATGCCTTCAGTTTGATTCTTTCAGTGCAAAGACGACAGTCATTGTTTACGTCCCCTTGGCTGATGGACGAATAATTTGATTTGATATACTTTGCAACAAGATTGGAGAGAGAGTTATCTTGCTTTTGAATTCTACAGCCACATGACAATAATCCACATCTGTATTTAACATCCGATGCCAATATAAATTTTCTACTGACGAACTATTTACCCAGTTCCAAAAAATACTCTTATTTTTTTTCGATCTCGCTCCCTAAGAGACCTACTTTTCACATTCCATGTTTTTTTTTTAAAAATTGTGAATATTTCACAAATAATGTTGATCTTAATTCATCCCACCAGTCTCGTTTGGAAAGTGCCAGCAATCATGTTTCGCAACATATCTATCGCCATATTGAACTGTACATGGCATGTCAATTTCTTTTTCTGGATGCTTCTCTCTTCTTCTGGCAATCATCTCATCGATTTGACTGCTATTGAAAATGACATATCAGCTGTTTGTCCTCGATTCAGTCAGTCGAATTCGAATCACGCACAACGCACGGGTTCGAAGGCTTCGCGCCGAGTTCCTGTTCATAAGTTTCTTTTTTTCAAATGTTGAAAAGCACACGTCGATCAATAACAAATAATACAAATTTCCCTGAGGTAACTCCGTGAGCTCCATCAGTGTGTAGGCGGTACCTAGATGTACCCCCAACCAAGTCTGCAGCAGATGTAATACCAAAAATGTAAGGTCTTCTTGGATCCAAAGAAGAAACTTTTGGTTTATTTTTTATACAGATTACTTGCGAGAGGTTGGAACATATTCCCCCATTGTCTGATGAAAAGAAAATCAAATCCGACGAACCACCTCTCTCCTCCAAAACCATATTGGAGGGCTCAAGAAGGTGGTACTCTCTTTCATCGCTTTGGATAGTATTGTCAGCACATATAGAATTGATGTTTGCATGAATCCTCCCACTCCCTTTTTTGATACATCAGTAACTTAAATGGCATATTTTTTTTTCTTTCATATGGAAACAGACCTTGGGGCACCTTAAACCTTAAATACTAACTTTCAAAGTTAGGAGATCAGCTCGAACGACAATTATTCATTATTCTCCCTCATTAGTTATTCTGACTATAATCCAAATAAAAAATGAAATACTTTCAAAATGGAACATAAATCGCACGTTGGCAGTGATATAGTTGATTAACTAGAACTGTTAAAGACATGGATGACGACATGACATTGTCCCCTCCCCCATTATCAAGGCAATAAGCTTAAGCAGGGTAAAGCAGGAAAGTGGGAAAAGGCCAAGCAGAAAGGGCTAGAAGAAAAGAGTGAAGGGAGAGGAAAGGATTACCTGACTGAGGTGATATGTTCTTTGAGCCAACTCGTAACTTGCACGATACTGAAGGCTATACTATTACGTACTTGTGGCAAGTTCAATTGAAATACACATTAGCGCCTGTCCAACTTAACATTTCTCAATTTCGGCTTCAGAAGACAGCCGAGTGTTTTCGATATGGATTTCTTAAAACAAAATGACTGTTCCAAGCAGTAATTTAGTCTTCGATTTTAGTGATATCATGAGATCATGACTTACATGATTACACAGGGTGTCCCATCAAAGTTTACATCTTGTAAAATATCCTCACTAAGTACGGTGAAATATATTCAGTTTCATTGAAATTAATGCTTATCCATTCCTCGATGTCTCGCTGATTTTAGTGTTTCCCGTTATGATGGGCCGATGCCCAGGAGGTTACTGAGAATGAACAGACAAAGGTATGTTGAAGTACCAGTAGGGTTTTCTGAGCTTTTCTTTGCAGAATTTTCTCTCCTTTGTTGGAGCCATGAGTATGGAAAGAAGGTTCTCAAATTTGTTTTGTAGGGTCGTATGAATATTATACTCTCCTGTACTTTTCATACTCACTAAAATAATACTCTACCGGTTTATTGGACTGTTCATTACTGAAACACTAACCATCTTTGAAAAATTATGTAATTGCTTTGCAGAGCAATTTTATACACAACACAGTATATTTAACAGTTCAAAGAATGTTGGTGCTATGCTTGCTGTTACCACCAGGTCATAAAGTTAATATTTTAATCTCAGTGGTGCTCTTAAGTGCACTTGAAGGTGCCATCTTCGCATGTCTGTTACCCTGAAGTCACGGAGTAGTGATTCTTATATCACTTTTTCTCATTTTGTTCTGAAACTTTTAGCATTCAAAATCCACTTTTTTAGAAGATGGCGACAAAAAAACTGCCGTTTTAATGGCAACCATCAATATTACGACAGTATTGAATATTGGCGTTGTTAAAATGCATATCGCTGTATACCTCAAGTTCAGTTCTCACGAAATTTCGGTGATGACCTTTCGAATTCTTAAATTCTACGGTACAGAACTTAAGAAGAATCAGCTTCTTTAAATTTATTACGGCTCAGTTTAACTTTGGTGAAATAGGGCCCTATACAAATTGCAAAACATATTTCCAACTCAAGGATTTAAATTACGTGTTTATGAAGCTATTTTTGAGACATCCGTGACACAAGATCCTTTAATTTATTAATGACGCCAACACAACCATTACATCAATACAAATCTTTAGGATATTACCTTTTATATGATACTATTTTAATCAAAAGATTTTGAGGCACATTCGTATCATCACAAAAACTGAGATATCTAAGTTGAGCCCGCACTACAGCCATTGGACCTATTCTTTGGAACCCACGAGATACTACCTGATAAATGCAGATATTTCAGTGTATCTGCATTGTTGTGTCACTGTTTTTCAATTTAGGATTTTTCCACAGGAAAAAAGAATATCACAAAATATATCAGGAGAAAAAGAAAATAAATAAAAAACCGCGGTCAATCATCACAGCAAAAGAAATATGAAGTGATTTGTCCTACAGCCTACGCCTAACCATGTTGATAATCTACGTAGAATTACGCCACTATCTTCATGATCTCTGCACGTGATTTATAGCTATCTATCAGGTCCGTTGAACGGAAAATGCCCACATGGTTAAGGGGATACTGTATGTCAAAATATATGGCGAATATTTGTGATATCTTCTAAATATCAGGTAGGAAGGGTGGGCGCGAGGCGAGAGGGCGACGGCAGTGAAGCGGGTGGGCAGGCAGGAAGACAAGGCAGGCACCGTCTTGTCATTATATCTGAAAGCATACCACCTGTCAATGTATGGTAGTAGAGTTTAATTGCCACCAGGGTATGGACCCTATCTGCCTCCTCGGGGCGTCATGTTTTTTTAGCATTCAGTTTTACCTTAATGTACACGGTAGGACGATCTTATCAGCAATTATCATGTCGTATGAGCGGTCTGACACTAAACAGCTGAGGCTTAGCTGATTTACCCGAACCATTAAGAGCTCATGCTTTTGACCAATTTCTTGGAGTTAGTACTTTTTGGATATCCATGTTGTGGGGTACCTAGACGGGAAGGAAGGAGGACTTTATAAAAGAAAATCATCAAAATATGTGACTGCGCCATTGTTTGGTTCACATTTTTACTTACTTTAAAATTAAAAAATAATTTGATGATTTGTTATTTTAAGACAAATCTCAAGGGTTATATTTTAATATATTTCATCAATTCAACACAGTTTCTCGTATTCAATAATTATTCAGGGAAGAACAGGCATGACAAAACGTTGATGAAAACCTAAAATGGAGCTAGTTAAAGAGCGTATGGCAAAGAAATAGAGCAACCATTACGTAAAATCACTTCAACTTTAATCGAAAAAATTTTGGATGTTTATACTGGTACGTAAAAACTGTAGGAGTAATTGATATTATCTTCATCATCTTAGTTGACTTCATTGTCACCCAGGGCATTGGCATTCTTCGCCAGCATTCATTGTGATATGGCATGCAGGCTTTATGCCTACCTCATATCCACCTGTTAATCCACCTGGCACCTGTCAGATCCATATCTTGAAATAGGTCTATAAAGAAGACAACAAACAAAAAAAAAAAAAAATACGTACATGATTTTTCAATTATGCCAAAAAGTATAGCAGGCGGGACAACAATGAACGATGGTTAATAATTTCAATGCCCTGGGAGGCCCAGGACAGTACAAACTAACATCATTGGAGATAATATCAATATCATTCTCACGAGCAAGTTTTCAGATAATATAAACATCCAACTTGTTTCTAATACGTTAAAATGCTTCTACCAAAAGTGAATTTTAGTATGCTGAAATAGTGTTCTTTGCCATACTGTCCCTAAAGTAATTCTTTTATATAGACTGAAGTGTTAATAAAGCCTAACTCTGACGCATATAATTGCCAACTGGCAATACAGAGTGTGCTAAAAATGCACAATCGGAAAAAAATATTAAAAATATTTATCGTGTAAATCTTCATTTAAACTATTGTACTGTATAAAGGCTTGTTTTTTCTTCTATATCTTGCCGTTACCATTTGGGTCCCTAGATCCAGAGATAAGGGAGCGGTCATTATTTATGACAGGGGGGATGGGGATTTCAATTTTTCGGCAAAAATTTTCGCCGGTCACCCTCGCTTCCGTTCAAAAATTTCACCCTCAACCTTATGCATGTGATTTCCCCATTGCCAACGTCGTGTTTTCCCTCTCTCTCGTTGATGAAAAATTAACGTTCCACCTTCTATCTTACAAAGATTTTTCGGTTCCCCCCTCAAATCATCCATCCCCCTGGCGTGAATAATGACCCCTCCCTAACATCACTATTAAGTGAAAGGGTGTAATTTTAGGGTTGAGCCCCTTTCACCTGGATTATAATATAAGAGCGAAAATGTATTGAACAGGCATTTTGAATTTGGTGCATAACTTTCAAAGAAGGGTGAACAGATTAACATTGAATATTTTAATTCAGGTAGGATTGGATGTATAAAAAGCTGCATTATATCTCTAAATTAAAGTTAAAGGCCTGCTCCCACTAGCTCAGTTCACCACAGAAGAACCAAATCTGACACACATGTTGTTAATGTCATGGCAAAAGTGGACACTTGATAATTGGCCTTAGCTAAGTTGTTTATACCACCTAGGGTTAGAACCTGTCTATCCAATAAGGACATGGTCTAGCAAATTAGAGGGTTGCTGATGCACAGTTTTGCAAGTATATTTCAGTCAGCAGGTACAAGATTAAGTGCAAAGAAAACTTTTCCTTTGAATTTTTCAAAGTACTTTTATAACATAGGCACAGTAGTAATGAAATCTTAAATAAAACAATAAAGCTGTTTAAAAGATTATGGACTACCTGTATATTTGGTTATAAAAATAAACAAAAAAAAATGAGAAGATATGAAATCATGACACACACGCAATATTTGGTTTTAGTAAACACTGGTACAATTCATTCACAAAGATATTTATTTTGCTACTAACACCTTTTGATTTGAAAATATTTTGAATTTATTAATCAGTAAAGTAATCTACAAAATTTGTACTGGAAGCAACCATCTGCCCAACTGATATTGTTTTCTACATTCAAATACAAGTTATGCAAAATGGTTTGGTTCCTTATGATTGGTGATGTACATATCAGGAAATAATATTCAAATTGGGTCCACACAACAGAGGCATGCGAAAACTGTGCAATCCGTCTGCATCCTTTGATCATGTCAGTGCCATTGTCTTTGGTATGGCACACCGGGCGGATTGGGATGATTGGGATACAGCAAACAAACTTGTTTGGTTACACCATTCGGACATTATTCTCCCATTTGTTCCAAACATGGCTACCATCTTCTTCAGAATTGCCAGCTCTTGCTTTCCGCTGAATGTATCGGGGTAGCCCCGACCCCCATCAATTGGCAATGGTTGTAGTTTGTTTGACTCATTTGGTTTTATTGTAGAAAAAATATCAATGGATATATAGCAATTTTATTGTATTTTTGGCCCTTTTGTTGTGTCTCAGAGCCAAATTTTAAAAGTTTTAAAAAAAAAAAAAAAAAAAAAAAAAAAAAAAAAAAAACCTGGTCTTATCGCAAGAAGGTAACATCTGTAACATCTTTACTATTGCAGCTCTCATTGCTGTTGCATAGGCATATTTGCAATTAGTTAGATTGATTTATTTTGCATTAAAACGTAAATAAATGTGTATGCCACAAAGTATGTGTTGAAAAAGTATACAGCCATCTGAGACTAACTAAATTCAGGTAGTCTCAGTTGTAATATTACCATGATGCTTTTATTAGTAATAAGATTGAGATAAAACCAAAATTTATAATGGTGTTAAGAAATATTTACAAGTTCATCTATCATTTTTTGACTTTTATATACAATATAATAAAAAATATAATGCCTAGTGTAATGAGTAGGCCTTACATTATTCAATATATAGTGAGAATGCAGATATATTTCCTCTAAATGTGATTGACTCTAGCGAGCTCTCTGATTAAAATACTTTAGAAGCTGATACTGTGTACTTTTTTATTTTGGGTTTATTCCTGGTCCAAAATCCAGCAATGTTGTCGTCCTTTTAATTCTGTAAATAATTGTAATCTTAGAGATAACTGATATTATAAAACTTATAAGATTGGATTTAGCCTAACTGAAAATTGGGTGTACCACAATTCAATAAAACGTGTCTCAAATTAAATGAACAACTAAACAAATAATAAATTAGGAATAGGGTTATTGTTCTGAGATGAGAAATATAAAATATAGGGAAATATGGAAAATGAAAAATATGTAAGTGAAGCATTGAAAATGATAGTAAGTGTGTGGGTGGTGTGGGTGGATGGGGCGGGGGGGGGGTGGGGGGGTGGGGGGGGGGCCAGGGGGGGGTGAGGGGGGGGGGGGGGGGGGGGGGGGGGAGGTGGGCGGGGGGCAATGGGGGGAAGGGGGGTGGGGGGGGGAGAGGGGTGGAACGAGCGGGGATGTGGCGGGGGTGGGAGAGGTGCGGGGAGGGCTGGGGGGGGGCGGGGGGGCGGATGGGCGGGGGGGGGGGAGGGGGGGGGTGGGGGTCTTTTTTTTTGTTCTTTTTTGTTTTTCTTGAACAAATTGAATTATTGTATATCCACAATTAAATATAACAACATTTTATGGGAAGAAATGTATTTTGATAAGAGTATTCTTCAGATTATACTAACATTGATGATTGATTTAAAATTACCACATGGTAGTTGAAAGTGAACACCATGAAATAAAAACAAGCATGGTTCGTGAGACAAAATTAAATATAGTCAGTACCCAGCTAACCTATGTCCAAATCAAGTAGACCCCCAACTGTGAACTGGAGAGTGATAATGAAGTAAACACAGTAAATGTCATCTACCTCCATATACATGGAATTCATGACAACCTTGACGGTAAACTTTTCAGCTAGTGGGAGCAGGCCTTTAAATCGTACCCCATTGAAAATTGCTAAAGCGGCTGGTCTTCAGCCGGTGTGACCATCAAACAGCAATAATTCACACTGAAGAGCATCTGCTTAAGTTGACCAACTTTCATTCAGACCAGATGCCATGGAGAAACCACTGTTTGTGTTCTTTATCAAATTTCCGAACAGATACTTTACTAAACAAGAATATAATAAATGAAGCTTTGACAAATACAAGAGACATAGAATGGCAGCATAAATAGAAGAAGAAGCAAACAATGAAAGGGAAACAACAGCACTAACTCGGGCAAAACAACAATATAAGAAACGGCACTCCAAAAGAAATCCAAGCACGAGAAGGAATACATTACACTTGACTCTCATCTTCTAACCGTATCGCAAGGATTAATCTGGGCTGGCATCTGCACCACCAAAGAGTTTTTGGTTCCATATAGATAGAGAGGCAAAACGTTACGTAATCTTTAGAATTTCATCAGTCTCGCAGGTTTTGGCAGAAAAAAAAGAAAAAACACTAGAGTAACAAAAATAGATGCTTAAGCAATGGCTGCTCCGCTTCTTCCACATTACTGTGGGTGCCGCTTATTGCATATACACTAATCCGGTTAGTGATTACAAATTGATGTTGTGTAGAGGTGGCCAAGGTTGTTGTACTAATAGTGTGACCTGGATTCATTTGACTCAGTACTCTTTTTCTCATAATGCAATGCGAAGCTTAGGTGAAAAGATGTATCCATTGAGGCGGTTTATTTAAATCACGACGACGGACGTGGTTCATTTTTCATTCGTTGTGTGGCCATGGTTAGGGCCAAAATTTAACCACCCAATAGCACCCAACTTCCACCAACTGATATTTTGGCGGATTGTTTGTATCGAATTGAACATATGTGTGTAGACAAGCACCCCAAACTAATAATATTCCGTGCAATATTCACAAATTGTCAGCGCCCGACGGACGGACTAGTTTTGAATGGGCTTCACCCCCTTGTGCCCACCACATGAACAGAGGAATGCACTCTGGCAAAGGATCTTCAAGAAGGGTGGTCTACTGCAAATGGTTTGTCAGCCATCTCAATAGGTTTCAAACAGCTTTCACCGTGCTCTTACCCAGAACAACTTCCAAATAGAGAATGACGGAGCGGTCTCAAGTGAATTTGACATGCTTTCGAAATTTAACTTTGCTCTAATTCCTTGAAAATAGTCCCAAATTGATCATTTTAGTAGGAAGAAACTGTTCTATCCATGAAAAAACTACATCACGCTTTCTTGAAAGTGCTCTTCACCTTTCAAAAAAAAAGGAATTCTGAATGTTGCAACTTTTGGCGCACACATATTTCTGATTGGATCACTATTATTCAGGTGTGTCGATGAAGAACGGGTTGATAAACGATGATTGGCACAAACAAGCACTCTGTAAATCACATTCAACTAATATATTTAATAAAAAAATGTCCCAACCGTTGCATTCCACAAAATGCAAAATGCGCTTCGCGAACCTTAAACACATGTTTTAAAGTTAGGGTATAAACTTAAAAGTTAGCCTACAAAAACCTGGATGTCTTGAGCATCTGATTAATGTCCATATATGTTTTGGGTATGTTCTTTGACTTGTCGGGATGGAGAATTTTTATCCATCAGAAACAAGTTCGGATGGGCACCGAGCACTGATGAAGAGCCATTAGACTCGGAGTTCTTCTGATAATAATAAAGACACTATCTGTGATCCACCCTAAAGATCCAAAAATATTTTAATATTTGCAGCAGGATAGCTTAAAAGGTAAATAGTAAGTATGTATAGAATTCTCATAAGTTAATTTTTCCAACTAAAAAATTGAAGAAAAGGAAGCGGAAACAGCAGTGTCCACAAATTTGGAAATCTCCGTTAAATTTCGTGTTGTAGTATGTATCCGTCCGGGACGTAAATGACAAAAAATCCGATTTTGTTCTTTCTTAGGTTGCTTTTGGTCCTGTATGGGGTATGTTAGGATACCAAACCTGTCTAGCGAACATGCAAAAATCAAGGATTACAAAGATTATATCCGACACAGAACTTTGGACTCGGCCGATTAGTCAGGTTCAATATGTTCAAATATTAATATTCGTTGGCTTTTATGGAGATTTTGGATAATTTTTGCATTTTTCTCACTTAGCGTCACAGAACAGAAAACAAAATCATTGTTGGCATTTTTTAAAAATAGCATATAAGTGGCCATCTTGGATTTCCCCAAATGGCGGCATTTGAACCGATCTATAATATTGCCTATCTTGACTTTTAAAGCACCTACAAATGTACTTCAACCATCTAAAGGCTATTGTTGGATGGGTGTCAAACTCCAATGCCAACAACATTAAATCAGTGGCTATGTGGTGGACATCTTGAATTCAAAATGACGCCAAGGAAGTTGTTTTTGCATACCGGTCTTCTTGAAACAACCGCACCACGAGGCATTAATTATACTATGGCATTATACCATGTGTTGTGTTTCAGGGTCCAGCAAACATGCAATAGGGAACATTAATACATAACCAAACCAATGGACCAAGCAATTGTGGTCTGTGAAAGCCACCTGATTTCAAACATGCCACGCCAAGGGGAAGAAGTTTTGTTGTCCAATTCCAGTTCTACCTAATACCAGTAAATTCATGATTATGGTGTCTATAGCCCCAGGCTATACCCATGTTTCAGGGTCCAGGAATCCAATAACATTGGTAACAAAAACGATCATTTGGAGGGAGCCATCTTGAATTTCAAAAAGGCGCCAAGGAAAAGAGTTTGGGTACAAATTTATGCGAAGCCAATAGGAGTGCATAGTAGTACAGGGTCCCCATGCAAAAAAATGATAAGGTTTCAAGTTTGAGTGTAGAAGACTAAATGTCTTTAACCATGTGTTAAACCTTTTCTGGATACTTTCGGGACCACTAACTTTGGTAACAGGCCTCGCAATCAAGATGGCAACCGGTATGGCTGAATTCAAAGATCTTAAAAAGCAAGAAATTATCACAAATCTCTCTAGATTTAGTTAACATCCATACAGTTTTGTTAAAAGGGTACATTAAGTATGTGATATTATGTGTTCAAGTTGTCTATTAGAAGGTCATAAATGAGTGTTGTGCTTTTTATACCATGCTTTAACATCAAGATGGCAGTCACAATGAATAACTTCAAAAATCTCAAAAACATTGTAATATAATAGTATTACCATATCCCCGAATTACGATTAAAAAAATGTTAAAAACGTACGAGATATGTCTTAACCATTAGAAAGTCACATTGGCAATATTTATTTGGTTAAAATTATCATAAGTTACAGGTGCACGAGAGATTTGAAGCACCCAATATTGTTGTCATAATAGTCATTTCATATAGATTAGACCCTCAATTAGATTTTCTTCCTTGTATTTGACTACAGAAATGTCTCAAAAGAGAGAAAAAAATTGATTTTAATTGGCTTAAAAATTTCAATAAAACAACATAGGCTGAGTTTCATATTTGCTCCATACGAAATTAGAAATTTCAAAATGTTGGTACACCAAAGAAACATTTCTCAGCTTAATCACTTTGAGATGGGGTTGTTTTTGATGGAAAGCTTTGCATCAGGGCAAAATATCCAGGGACTTTCAATTTTTTAGGGACACTGATATGTGAAATCTCTCGTTGCACCTTTAGATAGCGGTCAATACATTACTGAATATTGGGCAGTTTTAACGATCCTGAAAGATGCCCGATTTGCCACCTATTGAATTTTATGCAGTTTAACAAACGAGAAAGCCAGCTCATGACTTTTCTAAAGTTGCTAAATACAATAAAAATATTGAGTTTCTGATGGCCAGAAGACATATTACTCTCACCATACTTTAATTTTAGTTTGAGTAGTCTTGGATGATTTTCAGTGGTTTGTTGACAAATTTAGGGTTTTAAAGGTTGCGGAAGGTGGCCATTTTGAAATGTGAGCCACGTTGAAATAAAAAATGCCAGATAAGATTTATATTTAATGGGGTAAAAGACATTTTTGTACGTTAAATTTCACTTTGACTTGTACTTTATGATGATAAAACAAAATGTAACAGGACCCAATCATAGTAAAGTTGTTTAGTTGTTTGAAGGTGCCATATTGGCGGCTGTCGTGAAGGTGATGGTAGGAAAACAAAGCCGCCATTGTGGCTTTCTAATAGCCAAGGCCATTATTATCCTTATTCATTCTTTTCTTCAATGATTTTGGAGCTTAGAACCAAATATATTTATTATTTCTATTACAGATATATGGACAATTCAAAAATACATAATGGATTTAATGGTCAAGGCTTAGAGGCCAATCCCATACTCTAACAAAGGACAGAAGGACACCAATTACTGCACTCTGTGAAAGAGCTCCGTAAAATTTTAAATACGTTCTCCTACAATGGGATTGAGCACTTTCCATTCCCAAGATAGTCACCTGAAAATTTACCACTGTTATTTATTACGCCCCCACTACTCCTAGTGGTTGAGCACTTTCTGACTATTCAATTGGTACAGACCAGTGCTGGTTTAAGGGCTTGCTCGGTGTGTCACCATAGAATGTATAATTTATATACATATTTATATACATCTTCTTTTCGATGAACGACTTTGGCATAACTATTGAATTTTCACCACACATAAATTGAACATCATCAAATTAAACCCCTTTGTATCAATCCATATTACGTACAGACCCATTCATCCAAAACATGTGACCCCCTCTTTAATCACTCAGTACAAAACAATCATGGGTCGGACTCGCTATCACACAGACGACAGCTTCAACACACTAAGAAAAAAAACCCATAAAGCAAGATCTCTTTTCCATACTTCCATTTCAACTGCCGTAGTATCACACAATCATATGAAAAAAATCCCTAACTACCTTGATCACCTTAACCACTCTTTCTCTCGTCTTAGCATTTTCAGAGACATGTCTTACTAATACCAAGTACACCACCTCACTTTAAGGCTACACGTCATACTTCAGGAGCACCCACTGCAGAGGAAGGGGAGTTTGTCTTTATATAAAAAATCACTCCAAAAAAAATAATCGACACAACACCAGAAACCAGATTCGACTCAATTTTATCGAACTCACCATTAACACCCAACAGATCAAACACATAACTGACGGAGTTATTTACAGACTGCAGACCACAATACAAAAATTCTAACAATAGCTCGAGAAGCTCTCACTGACCTAAATAAAACCAACCGTTATGTGTATATTGTCGGTGTGAACTTTAATGCCATATCTCATTATTCACTTAATCACACATTAATGGACTTATAACACATCACTTGCAAACTCTGAATCCCTAAAATTAACACAGACCTACAAGAATTACGCATAAACACAGCCCCGCCTCATTGAGAATATTATCACCAACTCCACGAAACAGACTCACACACCAGGGAATTTGTCACTGACAATACAGATCACTTCCCAATATTCCTCCTTACATCACTGAAGCATAAGCATGCCACAAAAACAACAATACTAAACCGCTGCACTACAGAGCATAATAAGATTCGCACATTTTTAAAACCGTTAGACTCAACACTGAATTCATGGGAAAACATAACTCACAGAAAATGACCCTAACATAGTGTACCAACAACTTCATTACAAAAACTGTACTTATACGAAACTTACAAAGAATCATTCCCCTAAAAAAGAAGACCTAAAAAATCGTAACCACAGGCAGCCCTGGATGACAACTGCAATTTCCAAGTCAATCAAAGACAAGCACGGCCTCTATAAAAAAAATACCTGAAGAAAAACACACCAGCAACCACACAAAACAATACAAAACAATACAAAAACAAATTAACTCCCATTATTCGTATTGCCAAAGAAAAAACACAAACACAGAACAAATTCAGAAGAAGAACCTCAAAAATGATCTCACCAAAACCTGGGATTCCTCAACAACATTCTAGGTAAGAAACCGGATCCAATAAACAAACCATGACCTTTTCTACTCTAATAAAAGCAGATACGACCCGCTTAACATAGCTAACGCATTCAACGATCACTTCACTAACTGGGCACAAACTTAGCTAACAAATTCCACCTTAAATAACCCATTTAACAAACACCTACCAAAAAACACATTCAACTAATTTTACCTGAATCCAGTTACTGTTGATGAAATGAACACAAACTTCGCCACCTGTTAACACCTCGGTAAAAAGTGCGGGTACCGACAATATAGATCATGGGATTGCTAACAAATCAAATGATAACATCATTAAGCCTCTGATACACATATGAACCAATACAATTCTCACAGGAACCTTCCCAGATCACCTCAACTCAGCCCAAAGTCATTCCTGCATGACATAAACAAAGATGCACATACATTGCAAAATTACAGGCCATTTCTGTTCTTCCATCGTTTTCAAAACTACTATGAAAAAAGTTCATGTACATACGTCTGTCTACATTCTTCAACAAGCACAACATTCTCGTCGATGAACAATTACGGTGTTAGGCCCAAACGCTCGATTTACATGGCAACCCTTAACTAACAAAACCAACCTCAACCTTGCACTAAAATAAACTCCACACCAGGGGGTATTCCTGGATCTCTCCCAGGCTTTCGACACCATTGACCACAAACATTCTCTTCACACTTTATCATTACGGTGTCCTTGGAGTAGCCTTGGAGTGGTTCAGAAATACTACTAACAACGCTCCAATCAGTCTATGTGCACTCCACCGCATCATCATCAAAAACCTATTACAGTTGGCGTCCCGCAAGCTCAATCCTTGCGAACCCTACTTTCATCATTTACATGAATGAACACAGCAAACATCTCTAACACACTAAAACTAATATGATTGCAGGATGACAACAAAAATTTTGTTACTTCAAACATAAAATTAATGCCACTTTTTAACAACATGAATCATGGAACTCGCAAAAAATCATGACTGGGTTCGGGCTAACAACTTTTTCTCATGTTTTAAAAACTAAACTACAGCTTTTCCTCTACAAACAACACTAATCAAACCAAACATTAACAATAGATAAGAGGACAATCTCCCGAGGTACACTCAACCACACTCTTGGCATCACAATCGACGACAAACCTAAACATGGAATGAACACATCAACTCTGTCATACAAAGCGTCTTACGCAATTGTACAATCTACAGAGTTAAACACCAACTTCCAGACTACACTTAAATCACTTTACAACACACTAAGTTCTCCCTACCTAGCTACTGAACATTCTCTGGGCCTCCAACTATCATCACGACTCAACAAAACTAACATCACATAGAAATGGGCCATTCGCACTATCACAACTCACCCAGAAACTCACAAATTGCCATATTTCACTCAACTGAAAATACTTAAAAAATTAGAGCACCTCAAACCAACTCCAAACAGCGCTCTTCATGTTTGACTACACAACAATCATTTTACCTCCGAACTTCAGCCATTACTGTACCACAAACAGACAAAGCACAGCGATAATACCAGACAAGCCGACAAACATCATCGTCCCCTCCCAAAATTCTTCTTGCAAAAGCACGTATTCAGTATTATCACGCCCGACGCGTAAAGCTTTGGAAGATCTTCAGAATCCATCACACAATTACAAACTAAAAATACTTTAAAGCTCAACTGAAAAAAAACATTTCATTAAACAGGACAATTCTTTTTAATTGTTCCACAAAGTCATTACGTCGGCGCTCACCTGTTCTCATCCCATTCGATCTGAAGTCTTACCTGTGCTTCACCGTCTACCCCTTCTTCCTCATTATGAAATATTATTAACTACTCAGCAGGACATGTTGAAAAGTCTGTCCTTCTTGTCCAATCCCGTATCCCGTATTCCAGTCAAGTGTTTGTTGAGCTTAGATGATATGTTTGTTGGTTTGTACTCTGTTCGTTGGATAGTATATTTTCCTATGTAATATTATATATCACCCTTACTGTATCATTTTGTAAGATTGAGTATATTTGAACTTGTCTGTATTACAGGGCCAGCAATAACCATATAAGCCTATCGGGTTTTGTCCATTACTGGTTCCTGCATATAATATCCCTCACAGTTAATCAATTACAGTTTACAATGATCTTTGTATATATATAATTATACTGTAATACATTTCTGTACGTTCGATATGTTATGCTGAATTAAATTGAAACTTGCTTGACCTGAGGATCGGATACCGATGATGTAATGAGGGTATATGCCGTGAAAACTCTGAGTAACGGTTACCTTTCGAGGTATTGACTTTGACATTTCTTATTACGCTTCCTAGAATGAGACTATTAAAATTGGTGACAGGACCCAATGGCGGCTTTAAGGGCTACTCGGTTTGTGTGTCACCATAGAATGTATATTTATAGACATATTCTCCTTGTGGTTAAGACACGGCCGTGCGACATCATCCGTCTGAAAGGGACTAACGATGATCTTAAGTTTAGGGTAGGCCGTGGATGAAACTCTGAAAACTTCATTACGCTACCTATAACGGGATTGAGCACTTTAATCCCAAGATAGTCACATCGTGATTGATTGAAAATACACTGTTTCATGAGAAATTGGAATGAAGACGAAAGTGAACAGTAGATCTAACAAGAGAAATAAGCCACTACTCCCTTTATAACGATTTGTTGCACCTATCAGATGAAAGGAAATGCCAAGTTATGCATGGTTGCAATGTTCCATTTTGACAAAGCCAAACTGCGGTCTGTTTTGCCTTCTCGGGTTTATAGGTGTACTTTGAGTTTTGTACTGTAACGTTGTAAGTGGCTTTTGACATCATCAGAGAAAATGAAACTTTTTTGACTTACTCTAAAGATTTTTACGCAACGTGAGGGCAACAAGATACTGAGTTAAAAGAGGGAGTGTTGAATATGTTCTTCTTAAGCAATTTGTTTTGGGTTATGAACAGATGTAAACTAATATTAGTTTTAACATTAAACAGGTTACATCATAACAGAAATTTTGCAACACTGGCATTTTCATGGCTATTTCAAGTTATGCATGGGACATAAACTACCAAGGTCCGGCTATCAGCGACAAACAATCATTAAAATGTGAAAAAAACATTTACTCGTATTAAAGTCAATCAGTGTGAAAAGGAGGGTGTAAAAGAAGTGTCTTAACAGAACATGAAGAGAAGAGGACAGTAATTAAGGTACATGATATGTATGTTATGAATGAAAGAAAACAAAAACAAAAAAACCAAACAAAATTTTTAAAACAAAGAAGAGAATACTTACGAATGCATATTTGTATTTACTATAAATCAATGAATCCATCTTAATGATTTCAATGTAACTAATAGTTGTTGTATTTCAGTCAAATCATGCAACCTAAACTCCTTTTTGGTTGTGTTCTATGGGGACTTTAATTGATAAAACAAGCTTAAATGATTTAATGAACCAAGAGACTAGGTCATTTGTAAAGAAAGTAAACGTTTTATTGGTGGGCATTATTTGAGGTGACCTAACATCTGTGATGTATTTTTTACTATATTAAATTGACGAAAGACCCTACGCTTAGGGATTTGAAAATATCAAGTCATGTTTATTAACCAATTAGCTAAAAATTGATGTATGTTACATAGTAAATTAATGAAAACAATCTTATGATTTGGGATGTTACCAACAGAATTGACCTTCGTGGCAAACTAAAATTTTTTGCAGTTTTGTATTAATGAAAACAACCTAAATTGAATAAAGGTAACAAAAAGTTATATCTCAGCCAATATCAGGAAACACTTTTAAAACTCTATACATTTTATGAAAACAATATACATTGTAAAGGGTTTATATAACCTAGAGACTAGCCAATTTCAAGGCAACATATTAACGCAACATATTAACGCTTATTAGTATGGCAATTATGTAAATTTATGAATACAAGGCGTAATAATCTGAAGGCACCCAAGAAATGTTGTATATCCAGCCCACTCTGAGGCAACTAAATATTATTGATTGCTTTGTATGTGGGAAAACTGATGTGAAAACCAAGTCCCGACTTGCATACAACCAAAGATAAACCTAGTCTTTTTCGAAGAGAGAAGAGACCTAAATGAGTGCGTGTAGTTTATATTAAATTCGATGAATGCCACCTGCATGATCTAAAGGTGACCAAGAGATGCTTTATCTTAGCCAATGTGAGGCAACCTAAATACTTTAAGATGCCAGTTTATGTTAAACTGATGAAACAAAACGCCTCTAAACGATGTATGTAGCAAAATGAGAAATAGCCATTTGCGAGCGACCTAACATTTATGATGTATTTATATATTTTAAATTTATTAAATCAACCCAAAAAATTGAAGCTCTAACATAGCGATGGTGTATCATCAGTCAAGATGAGGAGACATAACATGGATTACTGATGTTATTTTAGATAAATGGATGTATATACCTAAACGAAGTAAAGGTGACCAAGATATATTTTATCTCAAGTAATTACGGGTAAACAAAATACCTTATGATGCATTCTAAGCCGAGATTTTGTTACTTATGAACACAGCCTAAAGATTTTAATTGAACCAAGGGACATAGCCAATTTGAGGCGACCTAAAGCTGTGATGGTATTTTTCGCAAGAAAGTTGAACGACAACACCTTAAAGGTGATCACCGATTGTTTTTATCTTAGCCGATATGCTTTGTGATGAAGTTCATGCATTAACTGAGCTAATAATCAGATAACTTAATACGTATTGATGTATTTTAAAATCAATTGATGGGGAAAATGTAAATGGTTGTAAGGCAACCCAAATATTCTTACCTCAGATAGTGCGAAGTCTTCCTAAAGACTTGTAGTATGTAGTTCATGTTACATTCATAAATGCAGCCTAAGCGAGTTGAAAGGTGTTTCAAGAGATGTGAAACTCAGCAAATATGAGGTAACCTAATACTACGCATTTATATTAAATGGATGTAACAACTTTGTTACCAAGAGAACTGAGCCAAATTTAAGGTCGACCCTCCTAAATAATATTATATTGTACTTTATAACAAGTGATTGAAATTTAACAAGTGATATGTAATCACAACCTAAATGTTTACTGATGTCTCTATTTTAGTACTATTTTTTTTTTTTTTTTTTTTTTTTAAATTGGACG
This sequence comes from Ophioderma brevispina, assembly GCA_023653785.1. NCBI lineage: Eukaryota > Metazoa > Echinodermata > Ophiuroidea > Amphilepidida > Ophiodermatidae > Ophioderma > Ophioderma brevispina. The sequence goes on from JAMKCH010046474.1 coordinate 37,310, forward strand.
TTTTTTTTTTTATGAGTAATTAACTCATTTGTAATGTACCTAAGACAGGTAAATAATACATTTGATTAATTTAACATTAAGTGACCACGGGGTTTTCAACGCCCGTTGGTCCCCACGGGGGGGGGGGGGGGGTTCCATGGGACTAAGGAAACCCACTTTCCGACGGGAAATTTGACGAAATGTATACCACATGGGAAGGGTTCATAAGACAACCCCAATCAGCAACAAAAAAATGAATTTGTTTTTTTGCTGACAAAATTAGGGGCAAAAACATTGTTTTCAAAAAACGCGAAAATGGGAAAAAGACGGAAAATTTCAAAGAGCCTGAGCTACCACCCAAAAATTTTGAAAAACTTATTTAGGTTGATATCTATTCTAGAAGACCCAAATTACATATATTTAACACAAAACTAGACAGTTTTAGGGAATCTGTATTTTTTCGGGTGTTGCCAAATAAACGTAATTTTCTCATAGAGTTTTGACAGTAACGGTTTTTTTGGCAACATCCATGAATGGGAAATTGTTGGTTTTCAGCACATAAAGGGTTAATTTTTTTTAATGTTACTAATAATGTTACTTACATGTATGTGTGAATTATATCAGCAAAAAAAAAAATTGCTTTGGTTCTTGGTTTCTTATTCTATTTTAAAATATTCTGAAATGAATTCCGATAGGGCCCAAGGGGCGGGGGGGGGTTCCACGGACCCCCACTAATTAATACTTAAACGGCTTGGGCCCGATTTAATTTTTTGGTAGTTATGGAAAAGTAAGCGCATTGAACAGTCAGACAATGACAAAAATTTTGCGCCAAAAATCCCACGCGTTAAAGCGGTAGCGCGGGAAACAAATTTTGGGGTCCCTAGGAACCCCCCCCCCTGGGTCAATTAAGTGTTAAAGATTAAATGTGTAGACCTAGCAAACTAATGTATGCGTGAATCAATTACCTCAATATTCAACAATGGGAAAACAAAGAAGAAAACGGTGTGGTCTTAATACTACTAAAATTTATAAGTGATTGTAAAATAAAGGTTGTTGAAAGCTATGAAATGTAATATATGATATGGCATAATATTAGATCTCTTGTGATTATGGTATGATGCTATGTGATATGAATGATATGATATGATATGGCATGTATGTTATAGATGATGGTATGATTCTATATTATATGCACACAATGGTATGATATGTTAGATATATAAGATAAATGAGTTAATTTTTTCGATGATTGTAGGGGCAAATGTCACACACAATGAAAAATAATGATATGGAAATTATAATATGAAATGACTATGCATGAAGTATGATTATGAAATGACAGGAAAGTATAAGATATATATTGTGATAATGGGATGTATTAATACTTGATGTTATACATCAACAATGGAATAACAAAGAATGGGCGGTCTTAATACTTACCTAAAATTTATAGGTGAATTTAAAATAAGGTGAAAGCTATGAAATGTAATAATTATGATATGCATCAATTATGATATCTTGTGATATGTATGATGCGATTGTGATATAGAATGATATGATATGGCATGTTAAAATGGTATTATTATGATATTATATATATAAAATGGTATGATATAGTAAGACATGGTACAGTATATGACATATGATATGTTATGATATATGAGATAAAAGGAGTTACCAAAGTCACACACAAAAGGAAACATCTATGAATAAGAATTATAAATGAAATGACTTATGATATGAACTTATGATTACAGAAATGACAGGAAATTATAAGATATAACTTGTTATAATGTGCATATTATAGTGCATGTTGTAACATATGTTGTAATTTTGAATGCGGAAATAGAATAAATGCAAAAAAAAAAAAACATCATTTACTCGCTATGTGAATAAACTTTGGATTCTGTTGGAAAGATATTTTGCAACCCGCATCGGTAAATGTGATTTCAGCGGTCCATTTAAAGAATGGGAACAATCATACACAAAGGGAAACCAATTCTCAACATCACATCTTGAGGGAAATAACAAATCCAATTTTAAAAATCAACAACTTCTATCATACCATCCCATTGTTTAATTTTAGCAAAATATATAGAGGATTAGAAAAAAATTGGATAGGGACTCTTATACAAGCACGGATTAGTAAAGGGGCTTCGTGTCCTGACATTCCCCAATAAATTGAGATATTTTTATATCTTCTGAACCCTTAAACTAGTGAAAAATGCAACTCATATGAATTGGATTGTTTAAATAGATCAAAGTGAAAACATTTGCATCGAAATCCGATGCAATTTTTTGCATTCTTTGACCCATATAAACAAAATTATTGACCATGACTTGTTTCTTGAACACATTGGTGAGGGTTTTGCAACAATATCATAAATTTGACATTGGGTGAAAATATGACACTGACAATTTCACAGGTTGGAAATGATCTCTGTGATTAAACCTATAAAACGGAGAATCGATGAACTAATCCCGGCTAATCAACTTTCACTTGTTCCGATCAGTATTCTTACTACAAGCCCGAGTACCTGTTTTGAATGCTTTTGAATTTGTGTAAAAAACACTGTAAATTCTGGCAAGGATGTCTAATGACCTTGATTTCCGTGGCAGGAAATGCCTTGTCTGCAAACCTACTGGATCTTTTTAGCCCAGAATGTAACCAGCATCCCAAATTGTTTTCAATTAGTGGAAGTGGTGCCCATTTCATTCTGTCTGAGATTTCTCTACTGCCATGTGTCCCTTTAAGGCAAAGCTAAATATAAAAATATATTTAAAACGCAACCCCCTCAGGCGAGCTAAAATACTAATAACCCTTTAGCAAGCTAAAATCATACACGATATACCGGGAACCCTTAAGCAAGATACAAATGCATATTGCACAAGTCATAATAGAAACTCTGAAAGAGTTTAAGAGCAGAAGAGTAGGAAATTGCATTCTTGGATGTATGTATATATTAGCCTGCGTTATTACTAGAGGCGTGTTATAGTACTCATAGGCTGTTGAAACAATTATTGTCTATCCCGGAAGGGTTAATTCCAGTAGGGGGTGAAATGGAACATGTTACACCGGCATATTAACCGCATACAATACGTTGGTCAATAACAGGCTTGTGAAAATATTATATTTATGCAAATATCAAAAGAGAGTTTTGGACAAAGTTTTCCCCCACCGTACAAACAGTTTCAACTTTATTAGTAACAGCATGACTCATTTTGGCCCCATGTTTTACGGAGGAAGGGCATTAATTTGTGGACTATATCAGCTGAAACGTCAATCTCCTCTATGGACAAGCTAACCAACAATTGTTTAAGCTTGTATAATACAGTCAGCATGCAGCGATGTGGAAAGTCGTTGCTTTTCGAACCCTGACTAGATTTGGCTGCAGTTTCAATTCAACCAACGTGACAAAAAGTTCGTCGACAAAGAAAAGGATAAATTAACATGGATCTGATATAAATGTAAGCTGTGTTAAGGCTTAATTTATTTGTTTTACTAAAATTAATAGAGTAAAGGCAAACAAATTCTGTTTTTCTTTGTACGGTCAAGCGAATGGCAAGGAAAACAAATGTTATCACTTTCATTTTGGTCGCGTTATGGCAATGGCAGTTCTGTTGCCGACAGGAGTGTGACTCAGTACCAGTTGCAGGAAGTTTGGCAATGAATCGTCTCTTTTGATGTTCATCAACGATGTTTGTAAGGAATGTCCTTGAGCTCGCTCATGGAAGGATATTAGCATAAAAAAGGAGTTGTACCGTATTAAACTGCTTAATAAAAGGGACCCGAAATTACGTCAAACGCCAAACCTACATTTCTGATCAGAAAATAAAATGGTTGTCCCCTGCAATTTCGATATGAAATGGTGAAAAGTGTGAACTTCAGTTTGCCACAAAAATGGCTGTAATTTTTTTTGTGACAGATTCTTGCCTGGTCGAGCGAAGGTTAATGGAGATTCGTACTTTTGCAAAAGAAGGGTAACAGATTATAAAACTAGACCGAGACCCATCTCTGAAAAAAGAGAAATAGGCAATCTGGTATGAACTTTATTTTTTTTTTTAACATATTGGTGGTAAAATAACACAGAATTTACTCGCTTTGCCATCTTCTTAGCACCGGTGTGTAAAGAATTGAGTGGCCCCATGAGATGAGGTCTAGCGACAATAGGCAACATGACGGATAAACCGGGACCTTTGTAGACGAGGCCATTGGGTACATTGCTGTAACCGATGAGGCGTACAGCACTCAATAGAGAACACAAACAGACAGATGGTAGGTAGGGGACACTCAGTCACACGGGAACTTGATTCACCCCCTTGGGATATATGACACCGGCTTGTATGGGAATATTTTGAGTACCAACACTATTTTGTAATAGGGCTGACTCTGTCTCGCACCCAGGGTGACATTACTACCGGTCGCCGACGAGTTAAATATGTGGGGTTAGAAAATTGACAACGCTGCAGACTGAATGTGTATGGAAATTGATTGAGCTTCATTTTGGCTCCAATACGATTTTATAGTTTGTATGAAATGGCACTATCAAGTGATCCACCAAAAAGAGAGTCAAAATATTTAAAATTTGCAGTTGTAGGATGAAAGTGAGTCTGGAAGTTTTTTTCCAAATGCAAATGACAAAAGGAAGAAAACGGTGTGCAAAGATAGGAATCTCCATTGAATTAGTTATTGTGTATGTTGAAGTGTCCGTACGGATAGTTAATGACTCAAAATACCCGATTTTTGCTTTATTAGGTTGCTTTAGTCGTATAACTTGTAGGGTATGATGCGATAGGTGTACTTGTAACAGACCATTGATTTATTTTTTTTTGACATTCTGATTTGGTCTGACATTAGGATTTGATTTATTACTCAGTGACTGAAACCTGAAGTGTCCGGTTTGATCAATTTCACTCCTCATTCATTCCCAACAATGCACTCAAAGTGAGTTAGTAAATGACGTAACACCAACCCACGGGGCGCATGCGTATCACAGGATCGAAAACAAAACACACAAGATGGCGCGCCAAATGGCGCGTTTGGCGCCATTTGCTCACTTTCCCGCCGCAATTACACAATGTATAACGAAGATGTAAAATAGTTTGAAAAGAAATTTAAGTGTCACGACTATACAAAAAATCAATCTTATAAATCGCTACACCCTCCTGTCCATACAGATATTTACACAAAACCCCCGGTTATCCGTCATTTCAAATAGTCTTAGCTATTCTCTTCAACATCAAGGCACATCACTCACTTTTTTATAAAATAACATTTATTAATTCACTCAGTCGTTTCATTTCATTTCTATTTCTCCATTTGAGAGACAGCTAAGCTGGTTAAGGTAATAAACAAACGGAAAAATCATCAGCTCCATAGCATTCATAACAGCCCGGGTCCAAAATAGTTTGAAAGGATGACAGGATTACAACCAAAAGGATATTTGCACTACCTAGCCTTGTGTTTGAGCAGGAATAGAGCTATAGGCAGGGGCAGAATGCACAGTGCCAAAGCCGCCACTATCGCCTTCCATATAACTCATCAGATTGGCGGGAACAGTGGTCGATACATGAAAGCGAGCTTCCTTGTCATGACACCACTAACGTACTAATTATGATAGTCTCTGTTAGCCGGCATTGTCAAATTCATCAGAGCTCGTACACGTTTAAGGGTGCTATTGGATGGTTTGGATTGCATCTTTGGGTGGTCGCCTTTTTTAATACACGAATATCAGCAAAACCAACCGAACTGAGTAAAAAACATATTCCCACATAGGCAGGACCTCATGTTTGTGCGTGTATGCGGGATCCCCCCATAGAACCTATGGTAAGCATACACGACAGTTAGCTAACATTAAAGGGCACTGGCACATTTTCAACGAAATAAGGAAGTCTTTTATTTGCTCTCAAATGATAGTCCCGGACATACAAATATCATACCATATAGAATTTTTACCCTAATTATGTCGGGATTGCCGTACTGAAATCAAACAAAATGCATCTTATCCCAAAGGTTACACACCGGTCAATAGGCTGTGTTTTCTTGTGCTTAAACCAATAATCCGTCAGCTTCCTGTCATCTGGCAGAAAAAACAGTCCGGAGTGGTTTATTAGAAAATCATTCTGTTTATCCACAAGAGCGCCGATTTTCGCTTAATCATTTCGGTGAGCACTATTATCTATTTTTAAAAATTTGAGGGCGCACAAGTCTCCAAATGTTCGTCTTTTAAAATCTTTTAATGGCTTGTCTTGGTTGGTAACTGTAAAAAGTCTAAACACCCGGTTTGTGCTGGATTAAAATTCCTAGAGAATATTTTATTTCCAGAACTATCCAAATGAAACAAAAAAAAATACTGTTTTCATGAGAGAATCCACACAAACATACTTGTTATTAGTAAGTGTTAACTCTTAGGCCCATGGACACACTTCCATCGCAGCGAGCGATTGGCTTGCGCACATCACCGAATTTTGACCCAAGATCAAGTGTTCCGCAAGCTCACGCCAGAAATCGCTCGCTGCTACTGGAAGTATGTCCATTGGCCTTAGTTTTCTTAATAGGCAAAGAATGCACTCACCAAAGCAAACTAAGTCCAACCCCATACAGAATAAGGGTAAATTCTGCTGGATGGATCTAGGCTTGTGTTATATATGGTCAGGTAATAAAAGTATTACTACCTTAATGGGTATTAAAGTGGATTAAGAGGGTCAAGCTTGTAAATCTATCAGGATTAAAATTTAATCCCGTGGCAGACGCACGCGTACAAAACGCAAAAATAAATATCACTAATAAAAAATCAGCAGCTTGGGTCGGTGACTTAGACCGCCCATCCAATCTGTTTTAACCACAAATCTGTTATTCCAGGCTTGAAACCGCTTAGTACTTGATATTAAATCAAACAGCTTCTTCTGTCTAGCTTAATTCACACGTCATTGTAATGCTTGTGGGTTGTGTCAGGATTTATTCAACTGAGTATGCTGATCCGGGGCCGCGTGTACTAAGATACGGACGCTCCTAACTAGGCCCATCAAAAGCTGAAAAGAGTTAAAGAAGAAGTTGAAAACTCAATTTCAGACAGAGACCCACTCTTAAATCCCGAAATGAGCACGACTTCCTGAAGGTTATCCGACTCCACAATAAAGTTAGAAAGAGTTGGACTGAAGCCCAAATAAAAGAAGACATACACTCGCTCAGGTGGATTTGGAAATTCCTCACCAGTTGGTAAACAAAAGATTTTAGATACCGAAGGTGATTAAGGTGCCCAAATTAGCAAGGACTGTTGTGCTTAGTTCGGGTAAAAGTACCAAAGTTGACCAACAAACGCCAATACCTGAATAACCCCTTGAAGAGAATTCCTAAAGCGAAGGCACAAGGGCAACAATTTGACAAAGCCCGGAATTATATGACGACTGTGTTTGGTGATTCACATGTTTTGTACATACCAATACAATCCCTGGCGTTTGTCAAAGAGATCGGAGATAGCAGGAGGGACTCAGCGATAGAAAGAGAGAGAGTCAAATGGATTTACAGGTTTTTTGTAAATCTCCGATAAAGATTCTTACTCTTTTCCAGTGGCAGCCTAAGGCGGCTTATTTCGTATGATCTTCATTCCCTAGTCTTGATTTCTTGCATTCCTTGTGCAATGATTCCACATCCTCTTTTGTTTAAATGCTTTTATTTATAAAAAACATTGAAAATGTTTTTTTGTAAGGTAGATGTTTGAATTAATTCAATCAATGACAAAGTTCATACGGTTAGAAGAATTAGCCTAGAAATTCGATATTGACGTCATATATTCTGGTTTCATTGTAATGTATTTACTTTAATACCATAATTTTGTCATTGTCCACATTAAATTAAGCAATATGAGAACGAAGTTTGGAAAAGTAACATAGATCGTATGACCTCAACGTGTCCACCAAGGCAAATCTTGTTCAAAAATGAAAAGGAAATGAATACATTTCAGTTTGTAAAGAACCTTAAGGCACTACCACTATCACTTATAAGCTCTTATAACACAGTATAACTCTATGAAAATTGTTCAACTTTGAGCATGTTTTTCACATTCAAAACTCTCACAGAGGAAATACAACAATATCACAACCAAAGTACAACAAAAATCATCAAATGACCATATTTGCAACATATGATGACGCCAGGATGGTGACCAGACATTTTTGTTTTGTTACGAATCACTAAACTCACTACACGTCAAAACGCCCAGCACGAGATGTTCTAGAGTCGGAAAAAAAAAAAAAAAAAAAATTTATTTTCCTGGTAGAGCTAGGTTGACCCCTCTCCGACTTATTTAAATAGGTCCAAAACTCCAGGGGGACGAACGTATCAACATGATCAACGCGAATCGAGTATAAGATTGGTGTTTTCCGATTTACCTGCGGGGGCTGTAAACGTACTTCTGATGGGAAGGTTGCGAAGAACTATAAACGTCTAATGCGAACACCTCACTCTCCTGTGACAAGATTTTCAATAGACAGACATAATGAAAATTGTTCAACTTTGAGCATGTTTTTTCACATTCAAAACTCTCACAGAGGAAATACAACAATATCACACCAAAGTACAAGCAAAAATCATCAAATGACCATATTTGCAACATATGATGACGCCAGGATGGTGACCAGACATTTTTGTTTTGTTACGAATCACTAAACTCACTACACGTCAAAACGCCCAGCACGAGATGTTCTAGAGTCGGTACGCCTGAGTGGGGGTAAATGGATGTGAAATTGATGAGCGTGAATTAAATTGCCTCCAATTTACTGTCCAAATGCTATTAAGTTTGAGAAAACGTACCAGTTTACCATGCAAATCATGAAATTAAACCACTTTCTTAATAGGCCTAACATAGGCATAACTAGTGTATTTTCAGACATTCTAAAGCATTTTTTTCAGCTGATGACATGCAAGAAAATGGTCCACCCAAGATTTTTATCCTTACGACATGACCGCCAGGTTAGTGTATAACCTACAATGTCAAAGGCCTTCCATCTGATTTTCAACCTCATACACTTCGCACACTCTCTACTCTATCAAACATGCATGATTACAATATAACTGGAAACCATATAATTGTCAAGTCACAGCTGCGAAATATGTTTGCAGGATTATGTTTCATTTGATGTAACATTGTAGGTTACTCTTATTACCCCTTTATCGATTTTTGAAAAGTAGTCATTGAATTTGAATACCTTTAAATTGCTTCTCACATTAAAATGGTAAATTAACTTTAAATGAAATTTTGAATTGAAGCTTCTATGGCGACAGACTAGCTCTCATGTAACATAGTGAAAATGATGTGTTGGAATCGTGCATTGCATCTTTATGAATGTAGCAGCCATCGTGGAGCTTACCCTGTAAAAAATAAGGAGTGTATAAGGGGAGTAACCCACAATGTAAAGTCTTAAGGTAAATCTTACCCAAGAATTGTTAAGGTTCACTCCACTTTTAATGAAAACTTATTCAACATACGAGAGTTATCTCTTTGTTTACTCAATAATTTTAGAGCGTACAAAGACCCTCGATCGCATCTGATTGTTAGCATATAATGCCATGAATATTATACTTAAAGTAATAACAGTACATTTGTTTGAAGAGTGCTCCAATTTTCAAACATTTTTGGATTTTTTCACTGTTAGGTCTGTAATTATACTCGATTCATCTGATATGTGACCCCGTACCATTCTTGCGGAGGTGAAAAATCCAATGAGGCGCAGGGACTTCTGTTAATCATGTTATTGTGAGCAATGTTAAGGCCTGAAATACACTATAGTTCTTTTCCATACATGAATGAAATTGTATTTAGTGGCAGGTGAGTGAGTTAAATGACCGGAGTGTCCTCCAAGATAATCCGGTGTGGCACGTGCATTTGAATTCTTTTATTTTCCTGGTAGAGCTAGGTTGACCCCTCTCCGACTTATTTAAATAGGTCCAAAACTCCAGGGGGACGAACGTATCAACGCGAATCGAGTATAAGATTGGTGTTTTCCGATTTACCTGCGGGGGCTGTAAACGTACTTCTGATGGGAAGGTTGCGAAGAACTATAAACGTCTAATGCGAACACCTCACTCTACTGTGACAAGATTTTCAATAGACAGACATAATGAATAGGCGTTAGCATTAGACGTTTATGATTCTTCGCGCAACTCCCCATTGTGATATAGGCCCATGTACCTGTTTACGCCCATTCAGTAGCTGTTCCGTCGCGGAGTTCCGTCGTCGGTTCACGCAAATCAAGATTATTTTCGTGAGATAGTGTTATATAACGATTGAGCCATTGAATAGTAAGTATATTCAACGGCAAAAAATTATTTGTTTTGTATCGTTATATAAAACAAATATTGAATGCCTATGTTTGTGGAATAGTAAAAATATATCACTCTGTCAAATTTGGAATGTTCCATTTCACTCGGCTTCGCCTCGTGAAATTGAAAATTCAAAATTTGACATTGTGATATATATTTACTATTTAACGCACTAGGCATTCAATATTTGTATACTATTTGACGTTTCCATTGAATTAGAATCGGGGATCCACCGATTCTAATTACGAAATTCCTTCTTTTCTGACATATACACACTTTTGAGCATTAACGTTCACAGGTACAGTTTTCTAGACCCAATAGATTTCTTACCTTGTATTTGGCTAGAAATGTCTTGAAAGTGAAAACAAAGGCGATTTTGATTTGCTTAATTTCAATATAAAAGCCTGAATTTAGTATTTGCTCTTTAGAAATTTTACAAGTTTTGTACCAAAGAAATGATTCTCGGCTTAATCATTTCACATGGAGATATATTTGATAAAAAAGCTTAACTTTACTGTCAAAATCAGAACTTTCACATTTTAGGGACACTTGTTATGTGAAATCTCTCGTTGCACCTTTAAGATGGACGCCATGATTCCATGATTTTACAGAGTCTTGGATGACTTTACAGATAGTCTTCCTATATATTCCATTTAAAAAAGTTTCTTTTTCAAGTTTCAGCGGCCATTTTGTTTCTTTCGATTTCAGTTTCTGTAATTTCTTACATTGATCGAATTTCATATATATTGATCCATAATTTTCAACTCTGTGTGCACCACTGTGTGAATTTGCATATTAAAATGTGGATTTGGTCGGGTTTGGGGATTAGAATTACAATATAATACATTCTTCAATAATAGGTAAATCACATCTAAATCTAGCGAATTGCATATTTTTTTATATTGACCAATATTTATAATTTTCAACTGTGTGTACCACTGAGTGAATTTGCAGATTACTAGGCTTTTTATCCTGACACTAAATCCCTATTTAGGCGGAATCGACTTACTCGGTACCGCGGTCTATACTGTGTGTTCTATTAACTATGCAATGCACGTACTCCAAAAGATGGAGATCGAATATAGTCGGATATACGTCTATTAGAAATTAATGACCGAAAGGAAAGAGTATCAAATAGGGTTAAATAGGGACTAATGGGACGTTTAACGTTAATTCGGAAGGAAGCTGGAGATCATACTTGCGTGAAATTATTATTTATTCAACACATCAATTTCCTTTAGATTATTTTTTTTAAATGCAGTACAAAAATCATAGACGAAAGCCTGCCAAAGGCACAAGATCAAAGCATTCATCATAGGTAGGACTAGTAACAATAGTTATAGCAGATACTTATTTTTACTTAAAATTATAGATACAATTACAGAGTTCGAACAGGGATCTAATAAGTAATAATAATAATGGAAACAAATCACTTGGAACTACTTAATATTTTTACGAAAAATTATTATACAAATATCGTAAAATAACATGAATGAGAAAACATATCGAGTTTACCGCGACAGGTTTTGACTTAACACCAATAACGCGTTACACACCCTTTAATTTAACTTCTGTGCGCTACCGTACGTTGTACACGAGAATTCGTGGTATGATCAACTGTGCGATCATGCGCAAACCAGTTGACACTTCTCGCATCACCAGCAGGACACTGGTTAGGAATTCACGTCTACTGTAGATGAAGTAGCACTCTCCGCTTTTGATTAAAGTCGGTGCCACATCTATCATTCTATGTATGAACGTACACACTGCTACGATGGAATACCCTTCTACTTGATGTAATCTTTTTGAGCGGAAAACCAGGTTTCAAAGGTGATGTTGTTTATGATTATTTCCATCTATGAGTTACGAAGTGCCGGAGGTATTGGTGTTTATAACGTGTTATGCATCATCCCATGCCTGTGTAAAAGCGCCGAGGGAACCACGGACGAAGAATTCTATCAAGTTGATATTTGACGCCTAGAGTATTAAATGCATGATACATGACAACTAGGGTGCTTATGATGGTGATATGAAGACATCAGTCAGACGGGAATACGAAGGATATTACTTTGAAAAATGAGTCGATATGCTGTTAAAAACTCATTACAAATTGAGGTATTGGTAAAGAGCCTTGGGTTTTATCACAACATATTATACGGTCGCTGATCAACATGACGGAATTTCCTGAGAAAAGTACTATCTCGTTTACGATTTAGTAGCAAATGAGCAGCAAATTGATTCGGTATCATATAACCTGACACCATTATTCCAAAAGTCAATTGGATGGAATATTACGAGTAAAAATATGAGTGATACGACCGACCTTAACATTAACCAAATAGAGACAGGTGTGGAAAAACCTGCTTTAAAGAGTGTCTTTTGATCGTGATCTATTTTGTGTTATTTTGTGAAGTAATTTAACTTCTAAAATGTCATCGTTTGCCAACTACACCGACCTCACAGCTTGTCCGAACTCTTCACTGATACCTGTAGACTTCTCGATACAACCGCCCATTGTAATGTTGTACGGTGGGGCAGAGAAAATCCTTGTCACCTACATTCTACCATTCATCGTCATCTTTGGTTTAATGAGCAATTCTGCTTTTTTATTTGTACTCCTTCGTGTGCGCCAGATGCGAAATGCAACCAACTGTTACCTGGCCAATTTAGCCATCTGCGATACTTTGTACATCCTGGTTGCTGGCGGTGAAAAAATCTTACAATACCTTTTTTCTCCTGTGAATGGCAACAGCTACTTTCTTGGTAATTATGGGTGTGCTATAGTCAATGGTGTCATATACGTCAGTTACTTTGTCTCCTTTGTCGTTGTTACTCTAGTATCTCTGGAGCGATTTTACGCCGTCAAATACCCGCTTCATCACAGGAGTATAACGCGAAAGAAGCGCACAATATTTCAAGTAGCCTGTAGCTGGATTCTAGGAGCGTTGTTAAGTGGTATGTATGTTCCTGCTTACACCGAATTGAAGACGTATTGTATAATATGGCCTGATAGTGAACAATTTAAGCAATTCCCAAATGTAATTGGCTTTTGTGGATCCAGCCAATCTTGGATATCTCATCTAGCACTGGCAACCATTTTTTCATCCTACATGACATCACTAGTTTGTAACATATATCTCTACGCTCGTATTATTGCCAGCTTACATCAACGCACAGTATCAGAGGAACAAAGTTCCCTTCAGAGCAATTACAACCATGTCTTGGCGGTTAGAAACCAAGTTGCTAGGATGTTAATAGCCAATGGTGTTATCTTCTTCGTTTGTCAGACACCATACCGAATCTTATCTTTCTTTGGAAATGTCTTGGATGAGTTAACCAGCAATGCGGCGTGGTACCATCCTGCTGTACGCATTAGTCTTATGTTGTTGTATCTGAATGCCGCTATTAACGCTGTCGTGTATACTATAGGTAGCGAATGCTACCGATTGGCTTTCCGTCAGGCATTTACCGGTAAGCTGCCAAAGCAGCCGGGCGAGCCGACACCAGTACATATAAATATGCATAAGAGACCCAGTGGTACTTCAACAGTTATTTAATAAAATAAAGTTTATTTTACTTTTTTCATAGATTATACTTACAAATGAGGTTTTGATATTCAAAATCTTACTTTGTTAAGCCTTATATTAAAGGTGCATTTCGTGGTATCAGCAACTCTTTGGTTAATGGTTCAATACATATTCTAAAAAAAAAGCTTATTTCCACAATTTTGGTTAATTCTGATGGTAGGTTTTCATGTTGTGAGAAAATACATGTATCATTGCAAAAGAGTGACATTTAGGGAAGGGTACATTTTTGACAAAATCCGCCCTCCCACCCTCCTAAAAATCATGGCAACGGAGATCATAGTAATATGTTGTAATTCCTGCTGAAAATGCAAAATTACGAAATTCTTCCAGATAGAGATAATACCTGCAAAATTGACCACACGTACCATACTTAAGCCAACGGTTCATATGATATAAAATTCTCAATGGGCGAGACGATGAGGTTGTGGGTAACGAAATGTACCTATCTCGGTTTCTAGCATAGAACAAATATTCAAACATACTGAAATTGACCCAGACTACAACTACAATATACATCAATTACTTTCACTAATTTGAAAGCAATTTGGATGGGTATATTTTATGGAAATTTAAGAAGAAATCATTATTTTGAATCATGATGACTGCTATCTTGTGCCAGTGACATAACTGTCACCATTCATTATTGTGCATCTGGCATGCTTTTTAGCAAATTTTGAAAACACATGGTAAGTAACGTACATACCTTTTGCTTTTGTTGTTTCTACAGATGTTTAAAGTATTTATCCGGCATGTGCTCGTTGGATTGACACCATTATGTAGCAGTCACGGAAAAATATCTGCAATAAAATGTTGATTCATATTAGCCAAATTGAAAGTTATGTACGTTTTAGACGTTTAAATTGCTCTCAAATATTTATGGGTTCATTGTAATATGTTTGAATATTTTTCTATGGCAGACACCATTTTTTTAAGTTTCCCATGCCATTGAACCCACCAGAATTTATATTGCCTTTACGCACATGACACACAAGACCAAGCAATTGTAAATGCCATTAAAGTTTTACAAATTACCATTGTTCATGATTCGCCGCTAAGGATCGAGTCTACCCGCATGCTTTAATTTGGCGTCTTTTCTTCTGCAAATGGAATAGAACTCATTAAAATACAACTTATTTGGCAAGGTTATCATAGAGGAGCGGGTCTGTTTAATAAAAAGGAGGTTAATCGCTTTCTCGGCGCCAACAGATCAACACTACCCTAATTTGAACACCGCTGTTAATGCCCTGATATGCTTTTGGCACATAAAAAAGTAAAGATTGCCAAAAAATGGCGAAATGAGAAAGAGATTCTTTTGTCCTCCATTTTAATTTTTGTATCTCGTTTTTTTCAATACAGAAAAACACCAATTGCTTATGTTTATCCCAAGACTTAACTCCAATTACGGATTTTCTCACTGTTTAAGATTTCACTGCGAATCTGAATTAAGGCAGGCAGAATTAGGTAATACAACATTAACCTATGGCCACCTAGTATGTCGATATCTTCGAGTAATATGCGATTTCGGATTCCTTGCTTTAGCAAGTTAGCAAAAAATGTATGCATTTATAGGGCTTAATATTTAATACTAGACTCTAGAAAGTTATGAACCGAATTTAATTCTTCGTTTAATTCTTCGGATGGATGTTTTATAAAAGAAGATTCAAGTAAAATTTCTCCAACTCAGAATATCCAAAAGAAACCACAAAAAGCAGACGATAGAAAAACAACACAACAGCACACACGAAATGCATGTATGAATTATGAATTCGTTGCCCATTTTGGGGGTTATGTCAATCATCTTTTGTGGGATAATGTAAGGTTAGCTTTGGAATTTTTTTAGTCGAGAGATTTACTTATGACTTATTCGGTTTAAATACGAATAGGATTTTATCAGTTTCAAAACATGAATGGATTGAGATATAGTCCTAAATTGTGCCATTTTGAAGAAGTCAGAAACAAAATGTTTAAACTTATTTTTTCAAGCAAATTTTTTTGGTTTTCTGATGGATAACATTAGGGGCCAATGGGGAGAAGGAGAAGTGATTTGCCCGGAAAATCTGGATCAAACTGCTTGCCCATTTCAAAAATGTTTTATATCTTATTCTTGGATTGCATTGAAGTAGCAAAATACCAATTTGCAAAATTGCCCAAACAAATGGTGTATCCAATGGTGTACAAAGCCGTTCGTTCGTTGCGCTAATATTAAAGAATTGGTATTCTCCTTTAACCACTGTTGAATTTTTGATTTCGATATATACGGTGATCATCTTGGTGCAGGTTTTTGCTGTTTATCAAAGTTAACAAGGTATTGTTATGAGGGTGAACAACATCTACCAAATTTGTCATTGAATTGAATATACTATATTAATGTAAGTTTTCTCTGGTAAAGCATTTCCTTCGGTAGGGTTTTTTGTCCCGAAATAAGGTGAATGTAAATCAAAATGGCTCTTTTAAAAGCCTAATAACGTAACGACGTAATCTTTTTTAACACAGTATGCGTGTCTTATGAATATTTTTACCATTTTGTATTCAAATATAATCATATCGCTTCAGATTTTCCTTGGGGAGAGGGGGACAAAGAAGGACCTGCAGGGAAAGGGGGGGGAAAACACGAGGACAGCAAGAAAGAGGCCGCCCGTTTCCTTTAATATCTTTTCTCTTGTCTCCTCGTTTGCCTCAAAATTAACTCTTACTTTCTTCCTCTCAGCTCTACTAATTTTGCACTGCCTTCGTTTTATGTTAGATTTACCCCACCCCGAAAAAATAAAAGCCTGGTCTATACTCACATTGTATTTTGAAAACTCCTCAATCACTCATGATGTTTGTTAAAGGACATTATGGCATGGAAAAATTGACATAATGAAAAGGACCCTTACTGAAAATCATTCCACGAGTTTGAAAACAATTTGGATGTTTACATTTTGGAAAAACAGTAAAAACAGGAAGAGTTCCAGGGGGGAGAGGGGTGGCACTTTGTGGCAATTCGGGACAAAGAAAGAAAAGCAGGTGTTCAATTCCCTGACAGAATTGACAGGCATCTAGCATGCTTTGTTTTTTTTTTTTTTTTTTTTTTTTTTTTTTTCTGACAGCAATTCTTCAAAAGCATTCAGACCGGGATTCAGCATCTTGTACTTTAGGCTTGTAGTAAGCATTGAAAATGGCAAGAGAAGATGGATTAACCGGGATTAGCACATACAACAATATCAATGGTCTGTGAGCTGATGACAACATGCATTCAAGTTGGTAAATGCTGGCAGTAAGTTCAGCATCCTCTGTTCCAGAAAAATTCCCAAAAACTGCAACTCCCCCCCCCCCCCCCCCCCCCCCTCGGAAAATCTCCTTGTTTTTCTTTTTGACAGAATGTCAAACATCAAAATTGTTTAGTTCCACTCGGGGAAGTGATTCGTAAGGGTCCTTTTCATGATGTCAATTTTTCATGCCATTATTCCCGTGTAAACGAAATAAAGGATAATAACATAAATAACATGCCAGCATTAGATTACGTGAAGTATACACGTTTACCAGAACAAAGATGAGGGTTGTCCAACACATCTGCTTATTCTCGCAGATATGTTAAGAGTGTATGGCTTTGGAAATTCGTCATAGGACCAGCAATGTAGGGCTTCATTCCTTCATTTGGGAATTATATATTGAAGTGATTTGGCATGACAACACTTCCCTTTTGCACAAGATAACAAAATAATGTAGATATCATCAAAAAGGCGATGAGAAACATTACGGCATATTTATTAAACCCTTCGCATTAACTCTATTGTGTGCCCATTATTCCCGTTAACGGAATAAGGCACATGTAGAGAGGAGATGCAGAAGGGTTATGATGGTAATTATGCCGCGAAATTCAGTTCTATTTGTCCTTTTTAGTGTTGTGAGCAAATACACGTATCGCAGTGCTGCACAGGGCCACTGTGATGTTAGGATAGAACAATACAAAATGCAATTTCTTCCATGTGTAGACCAAATTTGATTTGAACGTAGACAGGGCAAAGCTTGCTTAGCCACAGGGCAAAGCTTTGCTTAGCCACAGGGCAAAGCTTTGCTTAGCCCACAGGGCAAAGCTTTGCTTAGCCACAGGGCAAAGCTTTGCCGTAGCCTATACACCTATGTTTAGGGTAAATAGGGGGATCACGAAATGCACCTTTAAAGTGACTCATGTAAGAAAGTTACATGCAACTTTTTTTACTGGACCTACTTTGAGAAAGTGACGTTAATTTCTTTGCTCCTTACTGTCTTTCAAAAATACGGAAGGATATTTTACAGGCCCATTGTAGTATTAAACTCACTATATATAAATAACCTCAAGCCATCATGTCAGCCTTCTAATATAAGCGATAGATTAAAATATGCCAGTACCGTCTTCTTATAATTTTTCCCTCATGCCAAAAAAATGTCAGCTTAATGCACGGTGTAACTTCAATTAATTTCCATGTTAATTGCTTTATGTTCAAAGTGGGAATTGTAATTTGGTCTTGTCAATATAAACACACAAAACCATTGCAGGGTAATACTCTACCGTTAACGTACAGGTATAGTATGCATGCATATCAAAATTAATTATGAGTGTTTCGTATTCAATTTGTATACGCCATTTAAAATGTCACGGTCAAGCGGGTTAATAGGTATTCTCGCAATTGACAAGCCAAGGTACTTTTATTCGACAGCTGTTAATAAACCTACATTATACTTAAAAGTTATTAGTTAAAAGGGTGGGGTAAGAGGAATGCTAATAAAAAGCATACATGAAAGTAATTTTAAATTGAATAGAAAAACCGATAGTGTTTTATTAGTAGCCTCAAACCATGTAATGTATGAATTCTCGGTATTCAAATATATAAAACCTTAAAGGTGAACAGACATTTTCAGTATACTTTAATTCATGGTCCAAGCACATGAACACATTGGGTTTTAATTCGCTTTCAGATTGATGGCTATCTACCCGAGTATTATGAATAAATATAATTACTTTTTAGCAGGGGTAATTCATGACGGACGTCTGTGATCCAATTGAAATGGGACGTTTGATTTAATTTGCAACAACAGAGTTTTATCCAATTATCGATACTGCTGAGTTCCAAGTATATGAAGGACGTTTTTTACCCAAACTAAAGTTGCGACTGAAATATTTTGCCAATGTTCAGTTTAAATTAGGATATTCATTGATAAGTTTACTGAAGTAAGACACAAGGTGTCTAATCATCAAAGAAACAGCTAGACGAACTAGACGAATTAAAGAATGACATCAAAGGCTTGCCGTCACAAGA
Source organism: Ophioderma brevispina (assembly GCA_023653785.1). Lineage (NCBI taxonomy): Eukaryota > Metazoa > Echinodermata > Ophiuroidea > Amphilepidida > Ophiodermatidae > Ophioderma > Ophioderma brevispina. Next base: position 56,476 of record JAMKCH010046474.1, read on the forward strand.
TTGACTCCCAATATGATTAACTTTAAGTGGTGTATTATACATCTTGGTCGCTGGTGATTTTTAAAGAAACAAGAAGACAGCTAGTTCCATTGTTGGTTGCTGTTGTATCAACTACAGAAGGCAAATTGGGAATAACAGTTCAAATTTGGGGACCCCGACAAAAATAGCATAACAATTCATTTAAGGGGGGGGGGCGATTCCAATTATATAACGTTTCATCGTGATTGAAGCCCATGACCAATATACCATATCTAAAGTATTACAGCAAGATTTAACCCGTTTGGACATTGGAAATGTGGCCAGATTGTTTGGAGCGTCTAAATGGCCAAGGAATCTACCTCGTCTAAATAAAGCTTTGAAAAAGTATTTAATTGCCCACTTTCAGTGCAAAACGTTGATATTTTCTATGGCAGAGACCACTTTTAAGTTCCCCACGCAATTGAACCACACCAGAATTTATACTGCCTTTACGCGCGACACCACAAGGGACCATGTAATTGAAAAGTCATTAAATGTTTGACCCAATTACCATTTCCAAAAGAGGTGCCGTTTCAGGATCAAGTCTACCCACATGCCTTTGGCGGCCAAACTTCTGCAATTGGAATAGATCTATTAAAAGACATTTGGGAAGGTTGTTCTATGGAGGAGCGGGCTGTTCAATATAAAATAGTTTGGAGGTAATTGCTTTCTCAGCGAAACGATCAGCATACTCCTAATGGAATAAATACTGTTAATACCCTTATATGCTTTAGACATTAAAAACAGAGTAAGGAATCCTAAAACAATGGCCAAAATTAGACAAAAATATCATATTTGGTCTTCCTTTTAATTTATGTATCTCGTTTTGTTTCAAAACACCAATTGCTTATTTGTTATTACCAAGCTAACTCCAGGTACGGGGTTTTCGCTGTTTTAAGATTCAGGCCCAATCTGAATCTGGCATGGTAGATTTAGGTAAATACTTGTTAAATTATGACACCTTGGTATTCTGTCGATATCTCGGTTGTAAAATGCCGCGAGTGCGATTGGTCTAAGCTTTCTATCAACATATCCCATCCGAAAGGAATTACGCTGAGGACGGTTTCTTGGTACAAAATTGTGGAAGGACACCTGGCAGGATGGATAAGCAGAGAAAAGCGCCCCCAATAGTTGTAACTAAGCTGGAGAATTGTCATTGTGCGATTATTGCTGGACAAAAGACTCGGTTTAATGAGGTATACAGGCTTCCTCTAAATTGCGATAACAAAGCTTTTAAAACATGAAAAACTCCAAATTTGTAAGGGGGGGGGGGGTTGAGTTCTTACGTAGCAAACCCCACATAGGTCTTTCATTGTTGATCAGAGGTACTATAACAGAAGTGGTTTCATTGGCTGGGTTTCAAAAAACTCAGGGGAGAAAATTTGTTTGGAACTATTACCAAAGAAAACTACACTACGAATTCTTGTGCACAGTTTTGTTCATGACGAAAAATAAAAATGAGTTCTTGTATACAGTGACTTTAATTTTTCTTGGCTAGAGAAGCACAAAGCGATTATGTTTTTTCATATATTCACTAGAGCTAAACAAACCTCTTCCCATGACGCAGTTTGATAGCTTCATTCATCAGTGCATTAGCAAATACACCCTCTGTTTATTGTGGCACTGATGAGGGCACCAGAACAAGCATGCTCAGATGGGTGTTAACAAGTGCACATCCAAGGCTACTGAACTCAGCTCTTTGTAGCTTAGACATGCCTTGCCTCATAGTGATGGGAGGAGGTCAAACATGAATGATTGAATGTTTTAGCTCTTCTTTTTATATTTTATGCCACGTCTGTGGGAGAATGTGTTAAAATGAACCCTTCCTCCTCAAGATGCGGGAAGAAAGCCACTTTAACCAGCCTAGCAAACTGAAGTCGGGCCGAAGGTTCTTCCGGTCGCGGTAGTCGCAACCAAAGTCAGCCCGAACGTGGGAAAACGTGGGGGGAAAATGGTCGTGTGATGGTCGGCAAACCAACGTCAAGCTGAGGTTGGGGGAAAACGGTGGGGCAAATGGTCGTTTGATGGTCAGCAACCCAACGTCAAGCACGAGCGTTGGAGGAGGAAACGGGGGGGAATTGGTCGTTAGATGGTCGGCAAACCAACGTCAAGCCGACTTGGGAAAAACCAGTGGGGGAAAATGGTCGTTTGATGGCGGCAAAACCAGCATCAAGCCGCGTTGGGGGGGAAAACGGTGGGGAAATGGTCGTTGGATGGTCGACAAGCCACGTGTGATCGGGGAGAGAGAAAGACGAAGTTGGGAAATGGTGGGGAGGAGGAACTGGTCGTTTTTGTTCGCAGGCCAACGTTGGCCCGGATGTTGGGGGAAATGATGGTATGGATACAGAGTCGTGGAATGGTCGTGTTATGGGTTGGTAAGCCAACGTCGTGGTGAAGGTGGGAAAATGGTGGGGGGAATGGAGGGGCAGGGGGGCACTGGTCCGTGTTGTGGGCGGCAGGCCAAGTTGTGGCAATATATGTTGTCCCCGCAGGACTATTATTAATTAGCTAATATTCTAAATTAGGCCTATTAATAAAGGAAAATTAGTAGGCCTCTACCAAAGCGGACAGAGCTTTCAGCAAAAATAGGCCATGACTTAGCACATGGTTGCGTAAAAAAAACATCTGGCATTTGCAGTGACTATATTTTTCGATTTTGTGCACTTTTGTTTCACCGTGAACAGGGATTCTTGAGCTTTTCGGGTTTTTTTCCATCTGTGAAGCTCCTGTGACGTTATTCGCCATTTGTATGCGTCTTTATTCTTCACTTAGTGTGTTGTTTCTATACCGTTGAAGCTTTTTACAATTGATTATATTATAGATTGCCCTTTGATATAAAGAAGGACAAGTTAGATAAATTGGCTAGTAGTCAGTCTTCTAATCAAATGCCCTGGTTCGAATCCGGTCAAGGCGGTAAGTCGATTTTCAGTTACTATATAATAATATACCTAAACATAGGATATGAACTATACCTGGTGTATTAAGTGTGAAAAACCATAGGGAAATGTTCTTTTTTTATTCATGGAGCCCAATTAGTGGTTTATAACTGGCAAACTCGTTTTATTAGGGTTGGGATAACGTTGGCCCAATGCTGGCCAAACATTGGTCCAACGTCAAAATACGACTCATTCCATCGTTGGGCCGACGGACAAAATGACGTTGGCCCGACGTCACTTGTCGACGTGGGCCCACCATCGCGTGTGATGTTGGGCCAACATTGTCCCAACGGTGTAATGCTATCTGGGTACAGGGAATATAGATATTATCATACCATCCGGATAATAAGTCTGTTTCTCGTTCTTGGGAGGAAAGGGTTGTATAATAAAAATTCGATTTCCAATTGAAGCCTACACTTAATTCCTCTAAAAGTGCCATTTTCTTCAAATAGAACATTTCGTGTTTGTCGAAGTTCGGATCAGAAACCTTCACAATTTAAAGTTATATTATTTGTAACAATGGGTAAACAGATACGCAATGTCAAAACTGAGGGGGCTTCTCTCTGCCTATCCTGCCAGGTCCTTTGTAATTTTGTATAGGAGCAGATACGATATTCAGCCTATGATTCCTAAGCTATACAATCACCCTTTTTGTTTCCATTTAGTTATTTCTGCAGCAAATAAAAGGTAGGGAATCTAGAGTGCCTAATCTATAGGAAATCACTCCATATCACAAAACCTCGGATGTATTGAAATCTCTCGTTGCACCTTTAAAAACAGAGTATGTCATGGCTTATTCTTACCATTTTGTATTCAAATGTAATCAATTAGCTTCAATATTTTCCTTTTAAGATTGTGTACAAGGAAGATACCTCATGCAAGTGGCAAAACACGCATACAAGTATCCCCACACACGCACGCGCGCACACTCGCGCGCGCGAGAACACGCGCAAACACGCACGCGAGGCACGCACACACACACACACGTTTATGCAATCTTACCCTCCCGAAAAAATAAAAGGTTGTCTGACTCTACATTACACTTTGAAAAATCCTTACTTGATCATGATGCCAAAGAAAATAAAGGCACATCATACCACTCGTCACTGCCTCTTTGAAACAGTACGCGACACCATTTTTGAAATAACATGCCAGCATTAGATTACGTGACAGTATACAGGGTGTCCACAAAAAAAATGGTGCAAGGCAAAAGCACCCTCGTTGGAGGTGAAAACAATAACTAGTGACGTGATATTAATATTGTGTCATTAATGAAGTCTTGGCCTTCGAATACCGTTTACAGCATCCGATTTTATTGTTGCAATCCAGAGATATAGCTAATATTTTAAGAGAGGGTGAAACACCAATTGTGCCACTTTTCACAGAATGGAATGGGATAACTAAACATTATTTCGAATCATACTGTCATTCATGTTGATAGGAGACGCTATGATTCGAAAGAATTCAGCAATCACATAATTATAATGCTTGATCTTTTTTCTTGTTGCTTCATATCAATCTTTTTCTCAGCAAACATTCTAAAATTACTTCATAAATAAGTAAAGAACATAAAAATAGAGCACACTCAGCTTGAAACAGACATTATCAAACAATAATTATTGCACATCTTCCATATAATGCACATTTTAAGAGTTATGGTAAAGGAACTGCTGTTCTTGCAACCAATTGAAAATACAAATAACCAATATAGTTATCATTATCATAATGATGCTCAATTACTTAACAGGTTTATTTGCATTATTGTGTGATGATCAAGTGCTTTTAAATCAATAAGACCTATCAACCTATCAACATGATGCTCTTGCTTAGTATCCCATTCTGTGAAAGTGGGACAATTGGTATCGCACACTCTCTTAGAATATTAGCCATATCTCTGGATTGCAGCAACCAAATTGGATGCTGCAAACGGTATTCAGAAGCCAAGACTTCATTTGTAAATATTACGTTACTTTGATATTTTTAATCACCTCCAACGAGGGCGCTTTTGCCTTGCACCATTTTTGTGGACCACGTGTTACATGCACCAAATGAAGAGGGTTGTTAACATATATGCTTATTCTTGCAGATATGTTAAGAGTGTGTCTGCTTTTGGAAAGCCGTCAAATAACCAGCAATGTAGGGCTTTATTCCTCTCATTTAGAAATTATACGTGAACGCTAGTGTATTTTGGTGTTGTCAGCAAATACACGTATCGCAGTGTTCCACAGGCCATTGTGATG